>JAODUO010000946.1:0-2500 GCA_025642075.2 Ridgeia piscesae
TATTGTATATTCCACTGATATTATTGTATACTGATAGTATTGTATACTTCCGGTGATAGTATTGTATACTTCCACTGATAGCATTGTATAATTCCACTTATAGTATTGTATACTTCCACTGGTAGTATTGTATACATCCACTAATAATCTTGTTGAAGCAATCATGTTTTTGAATTCAAAATAGCAGGATTTATTCTCCTGTACAGTAAGGATGGTGAATGACAAATTCATGTAAACACATTTCAGAAATATATGTTAGTATTCAAGGACATGCCATGAATTAATTTAAAAAAATTCAAAATTGGTTGAACTCCAAGACTCAACTAATGGTTCAGGCATTTGGATCATGTCAATGACTGATTAATGCCTTTTTAAATATGTCCTTTATTATGTCGTTTGCTAAGTAGAATTGGTTTCCTATGTGATCATTTGTACAGTGCCAACATACCAGTCACAAGATGAAGTTTTTTTCTGTGTTGGAAGTTGTTTGCATAATAATAATTTATGTGTTACATTATAGTGTAGTTTTGCATGTATTTACACATTTTACGTAGACAATATTCAAATAACTATAACACTATGGCTGGAGACTGTTACATGTATTTTATAAGCATATTTTGAATTGACGCTTTATCTGTATAGATATAACTAGTTGACATACCAGTGGTATATATTTTACATAACTGTGCATGCGCGACAAACTGTTTTATGGAAGGTCCATAAAGAAACTTGTCTCTTTTTTCGGCCGAATCGTTTCACACCTAGAAGTGCTGACCCAGGGAATATGATCGGGGCAGCCGGAACGTGTTTACAAACACGCCGAATGCTGAGATAATCATGTGTGTTATTATATGTATACACACACACACACACACACACACACACACACACACACACACACACACACACACACACACACACACACACACACACACACACACACACACACACACACACACACACACACACACACACACACACACACACACACACACACACACACACACACACACACACACACACACACACACACACACACACACACACACACACACACACACACACACACACACACACACACACACACACACACACACACACACACACACACACACACACACACACACACACACACACACACACACACACACACGAGTATACAGTGAAATGTGTACATATTGAACTTTGCAGTTACTTTATATACTTTGCAACTTGACGCACATACAGTAGTCCCCTTCTTATATGGCCCCCTCATCATCGGCCACCAGCATTATAGGGCCACATTTTCATTGCAATAGGGCCTGCAAGTGGGTCACGATACATGGCGTGACTCCGCGCGACTGGAGCTTATTGGGGACTAAGCGAGACTAATTGGGGACTGGACACAAGAATAATATTCTAACGATGGATGACAGTTGTAGCTTCCGACTGATGAATACTAGGAAAATCAGTCCATAAATATCTTGTGTTATACGTTTCTTATCTTAAATGTCCGATTTAATATTGAGTTTACCACACTATCATAGGCACATAGCGATTTACGTAGTGCAGATAATCGACACGATGCTAAACTGTATGTGTCTTATGGGATTTGCGTTTTACATTGCTGTACGTTGTGGTTTCGATAAGCACTTATATCTGACAAGTTGTCTAAATGCCCATAATCATAACACATGTATACGTTTGGCCCAAACAGGTCGTATTGCGCGAAAACTGGCACTCTTCATTATTAGTCAAGATCGCCAAACAGAAGTACTTGCCGCTATTGCCATGGCAACCACCATAATAATCGATTAAAATTCATGATTTCTGTGATCATTGTCACCGGCAAAATGTTCCACTGCTTCTGCTTGTAATAATCTTTCGGACAGTATAACTGAAATACGCTATTTCGGGACAGTTCGATTATTACGACCAAAACAAAACAAAGTCCTATATGTTAACATGGAGTATATGGACCTCCTGCCCCCAACTGCCCCCAGCCTCGTTATCGCGCGCGAGACTTGCAGGCCCTATAGCGTTTTCTAAGACAAACTACCTCTAACCAGCGGCCACCCGGCTAACGCAGCCAACGGTGTTGCAGATAACATCTGAGTTCGACTCGGGTCAGTGCCTTGCGTGCATAGATCCTATACGCCTCTCACTGTGTTCTCAAACCATACCTCCAGCGGCTGACAAACACGGCCGGCAGAGTATCGTCCAACAACCAGACCCGGGGTACATGCGTCATGGACTCAACCACAGCACCGTGTTTGTGTTGTTCTTAAAAGGATCCTAATTAATCGGATATTTGTCGACTGTGTCACTTTGGTCGAATATGTATAACCTGCTTCGACATCGGTGAGAATTCGAATGATTTACGAGGATCACTTCCTGGTTTGTGACACGGAAAAGTAGAGCTGATATACGGTAAGTGCGCCTCGATAACGTCGGTGGTGAACTAACTGCATGCTAACGTGCAGTCCCTTCTATGGGAATTATTATGGATACATATAATATC
>JAODUO010000946.1:12500-185074 GCA_025642075.2 Ridgeia piscesae
ATGTAATGTAATGTGTTTTTTCTTAAACATTCCCCCATACCGTTGTCAAATAAATTATATTGTCAAATAAATGATATTGAGAACAGCGATTTCGTGATTCTACGTGCATAAGTATATATATATATATATATATCTGTACTTTATAAGTTTATGTTTTGGGGTCACAGGAAGACCACCACGTAACAATACTTTTTTGTTTTGATTGCTCATGTACATGTTTAATGTATTCTTGTTGTTGTTACGAAATAAAATTGATTGATGTACAAATGAATTTGTACCTGTTACGTAGAGAGGGACAGATGATATTTGCGTGGTCCGTGATTTGCAAAATTGTTTCCTCGTGAAAGTGAAAGTTTTTATTTTATCTCTATGATTGGTGGTTAGGTGCAACAGTGTGAAATGTTATTTAAATGTGTTTTTCTTGTGAACCGTGATACGTGATTGAGGAAGCACTTTCTTCGTGAAATTGATGATATGTGAATAAAATTTACGATGTCTTGACAGATTTCTACTTACAAAATAAATCTGTACAACCAAACCGCAAAAGAAGATACTTTAATCCAAGATGGTCACAGATGCTACTGTAACAATGCTGCCTCATCCCCAGACTTCCTCGCGCCTGTCTTCTGCGTCATCAACGTCGGTTACAGGGTCACGTGTATTTTGAAATGGTATTCTTCACGTGAAATGTGAAAATTTAAATATTATCCCTGTAAAATGTGAAAACTTTTTTCACTGTGCATGAACACATTTTGTAATTTACCAGGATCACGGCAGCCATCTTAGATTTTCGTGGTTCCCACGAGTTGCCCAAGGATGGCGCATTGCCATCCCACGGATTTTAGTTCAGGGACACATAATCTATAATATGATTCAATTCCCAGGTTCACACAATGGCAACTCGACTATACACTATTCCATCTACCGCCTATTGGCTATTCCAGTCTATCGTCAACTCTACGATCAGGTTTTTGCCACCGATACAAATTCGAGAACCTTCCAGAGTGAACCGTCGTTTCCTCGATATCCTTAGTTTAGCCTTAGGAGGTCTTCCAACGTGATATTTATACGCAAGTCAAGACATCTAGCAAACTAGCACTTCCTCTCCTACAGGAGGAAGGCTGCTCTAACTTCCCAAAATCTACCATAGTTATCGGCGGGAAACACCAAGAAATAAAACTGCATGATAATGATTGAAGCAAGGCATTGTTGTTAGATTGTTATTAGCATAAGACTAATAATAAGTTACTGCTAGTGGACCCTCGGTACATGTATAGGACCCACTGAAAAGAAGGAACACAAACGAACAGATGAACCCCTGTGTGACATTCGCTAAAACGTTATTTCAAAAACATGCACTAAAATGTCTTTTTAAGACGACCGTTACGTCTCATCTCTGGTCGCCATCATATTCCAGCACCGGCGGTTTTTGACCGTTTCTAGGGTCAAACGGCAGTTTTTGCTGTTGCTCTCCCTCTCTGTCTCCGTCTGTCTGTCTGTCTGTCTGTCTCTCTCCGTCTCTATCTGTCTGTCTGTCTCACTCTCTCGCCTTGCTTCAATCTTTATTCGCAACCGGCAAAGACGTCCGTGCATTGCGTGGTTGTCCTCGACATGTAATGGTAAACTGCCTGCCATCGGATTTGTAGCCAACTACGATGATGATATAATGGCCTCTGGATGTACCCGACCTAACAGGGAGCACAAATGTTGCATACTGATAAATGTTTACAATAGTAACTTCACAAAATGCCTGTCAGTAATCAACATACACAGCTGTATTTTACGAATGTTTCCAATTATCGTTTATTTGTTGTCTAGCTTAGTATCAGTACTCCAGCTGACTTTCTTGGAGTCTACCGGATGTTTTTGAAAATTGTCGCTCGAAAAACATCTCTCGGGTTACACAATTTACATACAGTTGTAGTTTTTAAACCCCAACAGCAGGTGCACGGTCCAAAGGGATGTTGACGTTATTTTGGTGAACCCGAAATTCTCCGGGAATTCCGAAACTCGGAAGTTGGCAATTAGAACACATACACTATTGGCACGCGAGCGTTCATGTGTGTATTAGAACCTGTCGGGAGTTTACAATTATTTGCTTTTTGGCGGACAGTGGTGACTTTGTCCACAGTGTTACTGGCTTTACACTGAATTTACCAGGGAATCATTATCGGCTGCACTCAATGCCAGGCTATTGAAAGAACAGAAGACGTACGCAAATACGATTATGACAAGTGTTTATTTCCTACCGGAAATGATGAGCAATTGCGCCCGCCGACACACGTAAAGCGGACGAAGGTTACATGTGCAACTACACAACGGCAGAGGCAGCTTTACGACGTGAAAGGAGTCGAGTTGTGCGCATGCGGCAATGTCAACACGTTGTTACAAAGACTTCCCATCCCTGGCAATATACGCCACATCCAGTTTTGTTCCAGCGCTAAATATAACAGATACATCACAATTGTATAATTCCGACCACCAGCAAGAAGCTATTATATTTAAATTAGCAAGCATGACCAGGATTCCACGTAGGACAACATATGACAGACAAAGATCATTGCTATTATTAATTAATGTGACGCTGCTACACCCGTTTGTACAGACATAAACTTGAAATGTCCCTATTAAGGGGATACTCCAGTCAGTGAGAGGTTCACAGTATTAACTTACATATGTATACCATACTGGTTGTGCCAAGTAACTGTGCATAAAGATCGTTAATAAACAATTAGTTATAGTTTACTGGTATCAAAAACATGCTATCTTAGATTCAGGGCGCTGCCATCTTGAGGCTTATGCGCCAGTGACGTAAGCCAAATCGTTTACGTCATTGGCGCATTGTTGAATAAGGCAAGGATTGGCGGAATCTTCGCTAATAATTGTGATTGTGACGTAAGCAATCCGCGACGTACTGGATACATCAAATACCATTGGACAGACATAGGATGTTCGAACGAGTATGCGCCAGTGACGTAAGTGGTTTACGTCACTGGCGCGTAAGTCTCAAGATGGCAGCGCCCTGAATCCAACATGGAGTCTTTCTGACACTTATACTATAATTAATTGTTTATTAACGATCTTTATGCAGAATTACTATGCACAACCAATATATTATACAGATGTACGTAAATGGTGTGAATCTATCACTGATTGGAGTATCCCTTTAAAGCCGGCTTACATGAGCGATTTTTGCTCCACTTGTTCGCGCAACGCGATTTGAGAATCAAAGGTTTGTGCGTTTCAGCTTTTAATAAACGGTCACAACATGTAAGTCTCCTACAGATCGCTTACTGGCATCAACATCGCAACAGATTGTAATACTATGTTCGATCTCGCACAAGGGGTTTATACGATTGACAAGTGCACTTGTTGTCACACGATAGCGTGTCGCCCAAATAACAGTACAATTAATAATCGCTCGTGTAAACTGGCCTTTACACGGTCAACTATTTCACCAAACATATGGATAATCACACTTTGTCGAAGTGCCAAACGCAGATCAAAATTATGTTGGACCACCACGTGTTTCTTTCAGTTTCTGACTGTCTCAAACTCTGAAATATAAGTACCAATTTAATAGGTTTTTACTAACGAAAGTGACAGACAATTATACATAAAGGTGTATCCCTGATAATGACGGCAAGAGAAGAGTTGCATTTGCTTTGTCGAATACAGCGGGGTATCGTTTGTGACAGAAACCGAGCCATGATATGAAACGTGGCAGTTACGTATCCACCATGGCGTGGAGAACGTCAACAGTATGCGGCCCGCGCTAGATACATCGCGCATAGGACGATCACGTTCTACTCGAGTGGTTATAAATAGCATTTCCGACCATGCTTTTTGTATTGCAGAACATTCACTTGTATAACAAAATACCGTTGCTTGCAAGCAATATCATGCGGACGCACCCTAACTTGCCCGAGACAGATTCGACATCTAAAATATTGCATTTTATCCTGCCACTCTCCGCAGTAACAAAGCGGCAGCCAAACACGCCCCCGGCAGTTGAACTTGGCGTTCAGAACATTTTGCTATGTATAGAGTTGTGCTGAAGCGAACGAACGCAGTTACTGTACACCCTGAACCACATCAAGAAAACAATGTCTTCGTTAGTTCTACGACGGGTTGTTCGCACGATGCTTGTCTTAAATGGTAGGTATCTCCAGGGTACATAAACACGGTCAACGCGAAATGTTTGAGTCGTTGATTGGCGTGTTCCGGTAAAGGATAGTGAAGATTCAATACTTCCATGCTGGTTTAAATGTCATATTGGCATGAATTCCGTAAACGCATTTTTGGTGTTGAAATATTTGAACGATGCCATTGTCATTGGTTCAACCGTCGTGTCCAAATCTGACGGACCAGGTGTGAGTTGAAGCGTTGTCTGTACGTTCCCGGGTTATAGTTCACATGTCTGTTGTACGCACCCTCGTCCCACGGTGCTCGAACGGGTCAACACACGGCACAACGGCGACGTTGCGTTAAGCACACCACCGATAAAGTGAACGACAGAACGAACACTACTGCATTGCGATAACAAAATGTACAATCTTCTAGTAGCAAAGCACAAAGTCAGCCTGAAACGTCGTGCGACAGATCGGCTGCGCTAATAAGTCTGTCAACTCCAGTCGGCTGACTTCCAGTTAGCCCAGCCTTTAATTGCCAGAGTACTTCTTCGAGAAAGTGGATCACAGGCGATTACAAGTCTATGACGTCAGCGAGCGAGAAGACAGACCGTCTCCGTCGCAATATCAAACAATTCATTCTATCACGACACATACATACATGTAAAACTCGTCACTTCACACGAACGTTCCATCGAAAGGCTCTCTGGCTTCTGACGTTCTTTAACCAAGCCTGCAGATGTCATATATAGTGCTTGGCAGCTACCCTGTTGGCATGTCACATCCAGATGTAAATGATCCGGAACGGTGATTTATGTACATCGAATTCATCGCGATTGACGATATCGCCACGCGAGCGATCAGCGACGTCCTGTGCGGGTAGCTGGGAAAAGGTTGAGACCCCAAAGCGACAACGCACACTACAGAATCCGACCTCTCGTGCCTGGTTACGAGAACCAAACGAGATTTCGCGAGATGCAAAGACAGCGTATTGGGTACGTTTGAGCCATAAAATTGACAGTTTCACATTATTCACCACAGACAACACTAGCATGCTTCTTTAATACAAATAAGCAACAATTGCTTACGTTCACGGAAAACCCTTGCAATTTATCCTAACAACTAGCACAGCACCGTACGGCAATATATTACATCATTTCATATATATATGCACACATAATCCTGTACAGGCAAACACATTATGGTCACCAACAAAGACAAATATATTATTAACAAAACAATCAGCGGGCTACAGCTAGCGGGAAACATTCGCAACGCGCACATCTAATGTACTCGGTACAATATGACGATAACGTGCGCCAAAACAGCTCAAAATATACACGTAAACACACAGCCACATACACACAAGGCGCAGACACACAGAGCCACCATTCTACTTCCTCTCGGAAGCAATCTCCAATTCGACGTGAGCGCAGTATTGCTCTTTGAGCGTTTCCTCCTGTGCGAGAGTTGCAGAGACGAAATCCGATGAACCCCCGTTGTTGTACCTCTACGTCTCTCGGCAACATCGTCTGTTCCATCGGTCCATTCGATTATGCAGTACATACAGGCATTGTAAGCGATGTAAACTATTCGGTAAACATTATGAAAATATGAACATTAATGGAACTCAAAAACATGACCCTTGCGTATATCTCTAACACTGACTGGCTCCCCTCCGACGGGCTCCGTGTTTTGTGTCACTACATGTTCGTCGATGGTCGAGATCTTGACTTATTTTTGACGACACTCCAGTGCACAGTTCGTGGTACATATTGGTCCGGCGCTATTCCTTGCGACATCGTCCACATATCTGAATTCGTATCTCCGACTTGTGGGTCATTGCATTTTTATTCTTCTTGTTACTGCTTCACCGTCATGTTCAGTAGGTGATAAAAACAATGTGTGCTTAGTGTTGTCTACTGACTACGGACCATAAATCATTGGAATATCTTGCACTTTGTAGACAAAGGAAGGTGCGGACACGTCGATGTCACGTTCATCATGTCAATAAATCCGATTGATGACGTGCACAGTTTACTATCACATCAAACTCAGCAGTGACACTAATAAATGGCGTATTTAACGCAGACTACTTGTATTGACAATTCGTATTCGTCCACACAGTTCGCCATCAAGTGGCACACGGTACGAGTCAGCGTCGAATCAAAGCTATTCGTCTATGACAGCCGCGATGTGTCTTAGCATTGCCACTCATAGTCCCAGTAACAGTTCTCGATTCCAAACGGTGCAGCCAGTAGTAACTGTGGGAGATCATAGGAGTTGAGAGAATCACGCCATCTAGCGAGTGTGAGAACAGTGCACCTTCCGCCGTGTCTGGGACACTGAGCTATATTGGAAGCACACATCACCGATACAAAACACTAGTGAACAAGACCACATAATATGCTATTACACAGCCTGTCAATCACTTCCAGAAGGAAGGTTTTGTTCCATAGGGTACTCTTTCATCCAGTGACCGAAAACACATCTCAACTATAGATGAGTTGTTATTTGAAAAGAATATTCCCTTAGGTTATTTCCTAACCCCAGCAGAGCAGTGCTGGTTGCTTTGACTTGCGTATAATACACTGCCATTACAGAGACCTTTAAGAGACAATATTTTGGAGATAATCCAATACCTTGCCAAAAATAATGTACATAAAACAGCAAAGTGTATTATTACGTTTTGTGTACAGAATAACTGATATGCAACCTACTGTCAAACACGTGTCTCACTCAGAGTAACACTTTATAGCACTTCTCCCTAAAATGTGTACAGGTAACCGTCAAAGCACACCTATAGACCACAGCGACGCATTTATATTGCATGCGTTCACTTCACATTTCACAGGTAATAAGACTATCATCTTTAACTAAGCACAGCAGTATGTGTCGACCCCGTCAACAACGGGTGTGAAAGTTTCATTTATGCTTTGCTGAACTGGCAGCGGTTGCCTTCATGAAGGAGTTTGCGGGTGACGAGCCGCCAAGACTAGACGGAGCCTCTTTCTGAGGTGACGGGGAGAACAGGTTGCCCGTGCTGCGACGGAGTGGCGAAGATCGCGCCTTGCTGTTTCGCCGCTTCTTATCCATGATGAGTTTGTCGTGACGCACGAATATGCCGTGTCGCGGACGGCTGCGGAAGTACCGGACTCCCTTCACAGAACCGTCGTTCTTGCCTACAACGCAAACGCTTCTTATAATAATAATAATTTATTTGCGGAAGTACCGGACTCCCTTCACAGAACCGTCGTTCTTGCCTACAACGCAAACGCTTCTTATAATAATAATAATTTATTTGCGGAAGTACCGGACTCCCTTCACAGAACCGTCGTTCTTGCCTACAACGCAAACGCTTCTTATAATAATAATAATTTATTTGCGGAAGTACCGGACTCCCTTCACAGAACCGTCGTTCTTGCCTACAACGCAAACGCTTCTTATAATAATAATAATTTATTTGCGGAAGTACCGGACTCCCTTCACAGAACCGTCGTTCTTGCCTACAATGCAAACGCTTCTTATAATAATAATTATTTATTTGCGGAAGTACCGGACTCCCTTCACAGAACCGTCGTTCTTGCCTACAACGCAAACGCTTCTTATAATAATAATAATTTATTTGCGGAAGTACCGGACTCCCTTCACAGAACCGTCGTTCTTGCCTACAATGCAAACGCTTCTTATAATAATAATAATTATTTATTGCGGGTACCGGACTCCCTTCACAGAACCGTCGTTCTTGCCTACAACCAAACGCTTCTTATAATAATAATAATTTATTTGCGGAAGTACCGGACTCCCTTCACAGAACCGTACTTCTTGCCTCATCACTCTTCTTGAAAATAATCAATTCGATTTGCGGAGACGGCTTTACGTTCCTCCTGTGCGCGAGTTGCAGAGACAACATCCGATGAACCCCCGTTGTTGTACCTCTACGTCTCTCGGCAACATCGTCTGTTCCATCGGTCCATTCGATTATGCAGTACATACAGGCATTGTAAGCGATGTAAACTATTCGGTAAACATTATGAAAATATGAACATTAATGTAACTCAAAAACATGACCCTTGCGTATATCTCTAACACTGACTGGCTCCCCTCCGACGGGCTCCGTGTTTTGTGTCACTACATGTTCGTCGATGGTCGAGATCTTGACTTATTTTTGACGACACTCCAGTGCACAGTTCGTGGTACACATTGGTCCGGCGCTATTCCTTGCGACATCGTCCACATTTCTGAATTCGTATCTCCGACTTGTGGGTCATTGAATTTCTTCTTCTTGTTACTGCTTCACCGTCATGTTCAGTAGGTGATAAAAACAATTGTGCTTAGTGTTGTCTACTGACTACGGACCATAAATCATTGGAATATCTTGCACTTTGTAGACAAAGGAAGGTGCGGACACGTCGATGTCACGTTCATCATGTCAATAAATCCGATTGACGACGTGCACAGTTTACTATCACATCAAACTCAGCAGTGACACTAATAAATGGCGTATTTAACGCAGACTACTTGTATTGACAATTCGTATTCGTCCACACACAGTTCACCATCAAGTGGCACACGGTACAAGTCAGCGTCGAATCAAAGCTATTCGTCTATGACAGCCGCGATGTGTCTTAGCATTGCCACTCATAGTCCCAGTAACAGTTCTCGATTCCAAACGGTGCAGCCAGCAGTAACTGTGGGAGATCATAGGAGTTGAGAGAATCACGCCATCTAGCGAGTGTGAGAACAGTGCACCTTCCGCCGTGTCTGGGACACTGAGCTATATTGGAAGCACACATCACCGATACAAAACACTAGTGAACAAGAACACATAATATGCGATTACACAGCCTGTCAATCACTTCCAGAAGGAAGGTTTTGTTCCATAGGGTATTCTTTCATCCAGTGACCGAAAACACATCTCAACTACAGATGAGTTGTTATTTGAAAAGAATATTCCCTTAGGTTATTTCCTAAGCCCAGCAGAGCAGTGCTGGTTGCTTTGACATGCGTATAATACACTGCCATTACAGAGACCTTTAAGAGACAATATTTTGGAGATAATCCAATACCTTGCCAAAAATAATGTACATAAAACAGCAAAGTGTATTATTACGTTTTGTGTACAGAATAACTGATATGCAACCTACTGTCAAACACGTGTCTCACTCAGAGTAACACTTTATAGCACTTCTCCCTAAAATGTGTACAGGTAACCGTCAAAGCACACCTATAGACCACAGCGACGCATTTATATTGCATGCGTTCACTTCACATTTCACAGGTAATAAGACTATCATCTTTAACTAAGCACAGCAGTATGTGTCAACCCCGTCAACAACGGGTGTGAAAGTTTCATTTATGCTTTGCTGAACTGGCAGCGGTTGCCTTCATGAAGGAGTTTGCGGGTGACGAGCCGCCAAGACTAGACGGAGCCTCTTTCTGAGGTGACGGGGAGAACAGGTTGCCCGTGCTGCGACGGAGTGGCGAAGATCGCGCCTTGCTGTTTCGCCGCTTCTTATCCATGATGAGTTTGTCGTGACGCACGAATATGCCGTGTCGCGGACGGCTGCGGAAGTACCGGACTCCCTTCACAGAACCGTCGTTCTTGCCTACAACGCAAACGCTTCTTATAATAATAATAATTTATTTGTTATATAGCGCCCTATCCAAATAATTGTTCTGTCCGGGACGCTTTACAATGATTCTTCCGAATTGAATTAAAAAAAAAATGACAATGCAATACTACTTTGATAAGATATGTATATGCTAATTTTAAGCAATAATCTGGCGAGGTGGGCTGGAGCAACAAGGTGGATGGTACTGAGGGTTTGTTGGAATGGGTGTAGTGTTGGTATGCTTATGACTTCAAGGGGGAGTAGGTTCTAGGCTCTTATGACAGTTAGGTAGAAGGAGTATGGTGCATAAGTCAAACCAAATGCAGCATGAACGTAATGTGGCAGTGGCCATTGGTCAAATAATTATATCCAAGTTTGTACACATATCCTCTAAATGGTATGTTCTTATGTTTGGGCAATGGTTGTTAAACCTTATTGACGATCTTACCTTCCGGCTGGTCGAGCGAAACTCCGACCCAGTTCCCGGAGGCGAACTCTGTCTGGCCGATAAACTGCACGGTGCCCGGCTTGCTGGTGCTGTTGGAGAAGAGCACCATGACGGGCTCCCCCACCATGACCCACGACGGCACTGGTGCCTCACCCAGACGGTGCAGGTCCGCACGGCTGCCGAACGAACACACGCTCATCGCGTCCTCCTCACCACCTGTAGGACACAGTGCAGTCGTGTCTCAGTCCAACACGTGGAAGGTACAATGATGGTCATAAGTTATGGGGGAAGGTACAATGATGGTCATAAGTTATGTGGAAGGTACAATGATGGTCATAAGTTATGTGGAAGGTACAATGATGGTCATAAGTTATGTGGAAAGGTACAATGATGGTCATAAGTTATGTGGAAGGTACAATGATGGTCATAAGTTATGTGGAAGGTACAATGATGGTCATAAGTTATGTGGAAAGTACAATGATGGTCATAAGTTATGTGGAAGGTACAATGATGGTCATAAGTTATGTGGAAGGTACAATGATGGTCATAAGTTATGTGGAAGGTACAATGATGGTCATAAGTTATGTGGAAGGTACAATGATGGTCATAAGTTATGTGGAAGGTACAATGATGGTCATAAGTTATGTGGAAGGTACAATGATGGTCATAAGTTATGTGGAAGGTACAGTGATGGTCATAAGTTATGTGGAAGGTACAATGATGGTCATAAGTTATGTGGAAGGTACAATGATGGTCATAAGTTATGTGGAAGGTACAATGATGGTCATAAGTTATGTGGAAGGTACAATGATGGTCATAAGTTATGTGGAAAGTACAATGATGGTCATAAGTTATGTGGAAGGTACAATGATGGTCATAAGTTATGTGGAAGGTACAATGATGGTCATAAGTTATGTGGAAGGTACAATGATGGTCATAAGTTATGTGGAAAGTACAATGATGGTCATAAGTTATGTGGAAGGTACAATGATGGTCATAAGTTATGTGGAAGGTACAGTGATGGTCATAAGTTATGTGGAAGGTACAGTGATGGTCAATTATGTGGAAGGTACAATGATGGTCATAAGTTATGTGGAAGGTACAATGATGGTCATAAGTTATGTGGAAAGTACAATGATGGTCATAAGTTATGTGGAAAGTACACCAACACTCATGATCACTTGTCTATATGTTGAAAATATGGTATTTATTAATATGGGAATATGTAATTATCAATTGCTATGGTTGGAAATAAATGATTTATCTACATAACAAGAAGCATGTGCAGCGTGGGAAAACTATTTCAAACTTGTGTACTGTTCGTTAAAGGTATAGGTATGAACACTTTGTGAAACACTCCCGTGCACTTGAGCGTGTGTAGTAGTGTCCAGGGGTTATTTCTAGTTTTTGGGGTCCAGCTGTAGAAACACATACATACTCATGTTAATTAAGCTCAGATTTAGGAACACAACATTGCCGTGAGAGGACACTTGCCATTACATAGACATTCACGATACATGAACGTGGAAAACAGAAATGACTCCCGATTTGAAACAAGTGATTGACAACAAACCCGAATTGTGCGCTTCTTCTTCGTCGGGCTGCATGGCCTCCTCCAATGATAACATCATCTCCTGCGTCATTGACACCGGTCTGTACGTCGCTTTCACCGGGGACGGACTGCCCTTGCTGGGGCGACTGTCAACCATCGGTCGCAACTTCTTGAAGTTTGCCCCTTTCATGAAGTCAACACCTGCCTTTATTTCCGGATACCGCCCGCCGTTTTCCGTCGCCGCCATCGACGTTTCCAGTTCCACGTTAAGACTGCGCCGCGACTGTGTGTTGCGCGGGCCGCTTCCTTTGCGCCGTAGCTTCACTTTCTCTGTGATCGCAGAATTGCTGCTCTCTTCATTCGGTAGTTTGGTTGGGACATCACTTGTTTTATTGGATCCGTTCGTGGCTATGTTGCTTTGTAGATCAGTTGAACATGGCAAGGTCTTCATCGCAGATGTGTCTTGATTATCATCCGACATTCGCTCTAATTCCTCCATGGCTGTTTCGCTGTAGAAATCGATGGTCTCTTCCGCCGATTTCTTGCCCTTATCATTAGCCATGGCCACCTCATCTTCGTGGTTCGACAGTTTTGTTTCGCACACATTGCTGGTTTCATCCAATGCCGATACACCATTAGCCGAGCTAAAATTGTCTTGTTCTACTACATCTGACGCGCTACTTTCATTTACACTATCCGTGCTCACCAAGTTATCACCTGCGCTATCCTGACAGCTTTCTGAAACATGTAGTTCTATTTCTGGTACAGAACTCGGCTCGGCAGCTGTCGATATCTCGTCTACCCTCAATTCCTCATTGACCCTTTGGTTCGTTAATCCCTCTTTTTCCGAGCTGATGTCTGCTGTCGTCCCACTGGAATCATCCTTGTTCTGATCCATTACTCCTTCTTTTTCAACAGCATCTTCCGACCCACCAATGGTTGCTTTCTTCTCCACCGTCGCCATGGAAACATCGACCAAGATGTCATCAGTTCCAATGCTCTTTACACTGCCAGAGTCCTCCGACGAGAGCGTTTGGATCGACACAGCCTGCGAGGCATAGCCACTTGATGCCATGCTCGGGGCAAAATTGTTCACCTGTCCGGCGTACGCTAAACTATCGCACGCCGAGGAGTCGAGCTTGGCCGTGGTGCCTGCACCATGGGCCTTCTCAGTGACTTCCGCGGACGATACCGGTGCCGGTCCTACAGCATCTTCGTGGCTCGCTGCCTGAAATTCCTGGTATTCCTGGAAATCGTCGCTCTCTACGCTGTCTGAGTGTGGGGAATGCAAGAGGGTTTGATCAACGGTGGTCTTAACTGGTTCCACAGCCAGGGGCGAGACTGTCAGACCACCTGCAGGTCTCACTGGACACAGGTGCTCCTCGTCCGACTGAAACAGACAGAGGTGATGGTCAGGTGATGGAAGGATGAAAAGAAGGAGGAGGATGAGGAGAGGAGAAGAAGGAAAAGGCGGAGGAGGAGAACAAGGAAAATGTGGAGAATTTATTTGGATCAATCATACAACATACACATTCAAATATACAAGGTTCATAGAATATATTATATTTACAACACAACTGATTGGAAATGTCGATCGATCCAGTTAGACCTGTCGTAAGACCTTGAAGATCCCTGGCATACAGGCCACCCTGACATTTTACATAGACATTTTATTAATTAACTAATACTGGTGTTTATAAACCAAAGTACATTCAACATTAAAACTAATTGTATAAGTATAGTAAATATAAACAGTAAAACCATACAAAAACAATTATTATTACAAAAACACTTCCTTCTTGATCCTTTTACAAAACTGGTCTTGACAATAAAACAGGTGATGAGAAATGTTACTTTGACAAGCAGTGTTGATCTCATTTGACAAGAAGAAATCATCTTTAAACCGAGGCTCTGTGCTACATACTTTTCGTATATAAATCTTAATAAATCTGTACATGAATAAACATGAAGGCAGTGCAGTGCCCACCAAGTTGCCCTTATAGAAACTGAAACATTACCAGAAAAACCTGCAAAATTTTAGCATTGTAAGAAAACATTCATACAGCTGTGTTAGCCACTTACTGTGAATTTGAAATTGGACTGTTTCTACAGTCATAACTACAGAGCCAAAGACCACTCTGCATGTCATTAAGATCAGCAGATAACTGACCAAGATGGGAAATGACAACTGATGAGACTGGTAGATTTCAGAGGGAGGAGACCAGCTGGTCACTACAATAACTAACAGCTCTATATCTAGGGCGATAATGAATATCTCCATGTAAAATGTTTAATTTGGAGAATATTGCTTTATGCAAAAGTCAACAAGGAAGAGCAGAATTTAAATGGAGAAACAATGTGAAGATGTAACAGTAGTATGGATGATGTGCCACGGATGTGAGAGATTTGTAGACAGGATGGACAGGTGGGAATGGGGCAGGGTGGACCGTCTTGAAGAGGATGGACCAGACCACGTAATGTTGACCCCAATGAGCCAGGGAAAGGAAGTAGAACAAGATGCAACAAACCTCCTCTGACGGTTCCCGGAGCAGTGGTTTTGTCTCTCGGACATATTGCTCTTCCAAAAGAGTCTTCAGAGGGGCCTTGGCCAGTTTCGTGGGCTGCGGACTCAGTCCAGACATGGAAGATGCTGAAACAGGACCAGTTTTACTGTCAGTTACTGTAAATCAAATCATGACTCTGTCTAGATTTAGTGGCACCGAATGCAGTAGGTATTAGCATTTGGTTATATATAAGAATAACCTGCATGTTTACGACAGAATGTATCTGGTCACTTTCATGTAGACTGCAGTATGTGACTGATCAACGATTGCAGATTCTGTTTGTTTTAAAAACTCACTTGGTAAGGTGTTTCTTACATACAACATTTAAAATAGCTACAACAATAAACTATGTTTCATATGCATATGTGAGATATTCCTCATTGTTTATTTCATCACACCTATTTGTGTAAAACATTTTATTTTTTAATCATCTTAAACTTTTAATGTTGTATTTCCTTTAAAAAAAACACCAGAAGAATTGTCTGCCATGGAATGATTATTTACGTAGTTATTGGTGGAAAATTAAGTGTATATATATATCTATTACTGAAAATAGTATTACATTCTTATCTATAGCCAAGTTTCCTTGACTGTAATTTTTTCTACAGAAAATACAGTTTAGATTATGCATTAAAAAGTTTTTAAACATACTTCCATTAGACATAAGCAACATGTATAAATTAAACTGGACACCTGTCTAGCTTTAAAAGTTACTAATGAACATTTAGTCTAAATGCAAAATATATAAATATGCAGATGTGGTAACATACATTGAATTAACAAAACATTGTGGTAAGAAAAATCAGTTGCAATCTTATGACTGCAATCTCAGGGAGTATGACAATTTAAGTTACGTACATCAATATAAATTAATTCAGGAGACTAAGACAACAGAAAATGTATGTGGACACAAAAACTAACACTTTCACACAAAAATTAACAGAACAAACAATATTAACTGAGGGTGGCATCACATCACTGCCACTGTAGGCACATTGAGATTTTACAACAGCATATTACTTCCTGACAAATTAAATGCCATCAAAACAGCCCATGCTTTTAACCAAAATTATTTATGTTCTTTTAAAGGAATAAATAGAAAATTTATTTATCGAGCGTGAGTGCCCGTCTGTTTGAGTGCATGCCTGCATATGCATGCACGTGTGTTTGTGTGTGTGTGTGTGTGTTTTGTGTGTGTGTGTGTGTGTGTGTGTTTTTGTGTGTGTGTGTGTGTGTGTGTGTGTGTGTGTGTGTGTGTGTGTGTGTGTGTGTGTACGTGCGTGCATGCGTGTGTAAATGTGTGCATGCGTGCGTACGTGCGTGCATGTGTATGTGTGTGTAAGCATGCCTGCATGCATGACTGTACATGCGCATGTTTCTGTGTGTTTTTCTATTACATTCTCAAAATCATGCAGTGACAAGTAGAAGACAACTCATGGTGCACAAACAACAACCTAGGATAGAAGCACCACAGCACTGGAAACACAGGAAGCTTTGATGTTGTCACAACAAAGTCAACAGCACTGCACCAGTTGACACAGCCTAGTGCTAAATACACAACCAACAATAACACATCACTTGACTAACAGGGAACAAATCACATTGCTCAAAACACAAATTTGGTTACCCTCCCTATATAATATTTTAATTTTTACCCTGGAACCTCAAACCAAGCCACAACGTAATACAATGCTACACTCGCCGCTGTCATTATAAAGCATAATTACAAACACTCAATTGTTTTTATGTAACATTGCTGCAGTTGTTGTTTACTTTTTGATATTTACATTTGTTTTACATGTTTTATCATGAACCAAAAATTTACCAAGATACAGGACAATAAAAATATGTTTTATTTACCCAGTCCTATCAAAATATCTGAGGAAGTTTACATTTGACCTTTTAACTTTTTAAAGACTCAATAACTTTCTTGTTATGCACATTTTTTACTGAACATATATGAAACATTGCACACAAACTACAAGCAATATGTTTACTACTACAACAACAATAACAACAACAACTACTACTACTACTACTACTACTACTACAACTACTATGAATGTTATAACTAGTAATAACAATATCAGATCTGTTACTGACTCTATTACTTTACTCATATTACACCAAATTATTACTTTACTCATATTACACCAAATTATTCCATAATGAGCACAAACATTATCATTTATTTTCCTTCAGTCATCGACCAAAGTATGGTATGGATATGGTTCACTGTCTCTTGACGGCTCAAAGAACAGATATGAAACTAACATGAATCACCGCCACAACTTGGGTTTAATGATTTCCTCAACGTCAATGACAAATACTGTGTGTTAAAATAGAAAGAGTACAGGCTTGTAAAATTTGCTTACCTTATAAACATTAGAATGAAACTAATGTTTCTCGCGTTTTGTCTCTAATAATTTCTAATTACTTGCCTATTTTCCATTTTGGAAACTGTCTGAAGAAGACGTGTATGATGAGAAAAGTAGTCCAAATTGGTCAAAACTTGACCAAATTCTATGGATATAAAAACGGTTCAAATTGGCGAAAAAACTGTGATGTGTATGACTTCAAGTGTTCCAACATGGTAGAGATGAGATGGCTGTGATGTAACATTATTCACATTGGTGAAAATGTGACAGGTGTGATGTAAAATGATTCAAGCTTCAACAATGTGATGAGTATGATGTAAAATGATTCCAACTGTCAAAAACATTGTGGATGTGATGTAAAATGATTCCAACTGTCAAAAACATTATGGATGTGATGTAAAATGATTCCCAACTGTCAAAAACATTATGAATGTGATGTAAAATGATTCCCAACTGTCAAAAACATTATGGATGTGATGTAAAATGATTCCAACTGTCAAAACATTATGGATGTGATTGTAAAATGATTCCAACTGTCAAAAACATTATGGATGTGATGGAAAACGATTCCAACTGTCAAAAACATTATGGATGTGATGTAAAATGATTCAAACTGTCAAAAACATTATGGATGTGATGTAAAATGATTCCCAACTGTCAAAAACATTATGGATGTGATGTAAAATGATTCAAACTGTCAAAAACATTATGGATGTGATGTAAAATGATTCCAACTGTCAAAAACATTATGGATGTGATGTAAAATGATTCCAACTGTCAAAAACATTATGGATGTGATGTAAAATGATTCCAACTGTCAAAAACATTATGGATGTGATGTAAAATGATTCCAACTGTCAAAAACATTATGGATGTGATGTAAAATGATTCCCAACTGTCAAAAACATTATGGATGTGATGTAAAATGATTCCCAACTGTCAAAAACATTATGGATGTGATGTAAAATGATTCCAACTGTCAAAAACATTATGGATGTGATTGTAAAATGATTCCAACTGTCAAAAACATTATGGATGTGATGTAAAATGATTCCAACTGTCAAAAACATTATGGATGTGATGTAAAATGATTCCAACTGTCAAAAACATTATGGATGTGATGTAAAATGATTCCAACTGTCAAAAACATTATGGATGTGATGTAAAATGATTCCAACTGTCAAAAACATTATGGATGTGATGTAAAATGATTCCAACTGTCAAAAACATTATGGATGTGATGTAAAATGATTCCAACTGTCAAAAACATTATGGATGTGATGTAAAATGATTCCAACTGTCAAAAACATTATGGATGTGATGTAAAATGATTCCAACTGTCAAAAACATTATGGATGTGATGTAAAATGATTCCAACTGTCAAAAACATTATGGATGTGATGTAAAATGTTTCCAACTGTCAAAAACATTCTGGATGTGATGTAAAATGATTCCAACTGTCAAAAACATTATGGATGTGATGTAAAATGATTCCAACTGTCAAAAACATTATGGATGTGATGTAAAATGATTCCAACTGTCAAAAACATCATGGATGTGATGTAAAATTACTCAAACTGGCAAAGGTTTAATAGGTGCATGGTAAAAGGATTCAAATTAGCAAACATGTAATTGGTGTGATGTAAAACAATTCAAACTGGCAAAAATTAATTGAGTGTGGTGTAAAATGATTCAAACTGACAAAGTTTTGTGTTGTGTCAAATGTTTCAAATTTTTATTTTTTTCTAACAGTGCATCTGACCACACCCTCACATTATGTGGTCATTGCTCTACGTCCGCATTGCCAATATATGGCGGTCACTTCATGCACCCTTGCAGGGAAGGGAGAGAGAGAAAGCGGGTGGGGTGACGGTGAGGGTGAGGAGGAGGGTCGCGGTGAGTACAACACGCATCATGCTACTCGCGGTAGAAGATTGACACACATACGTTTAGAAGAACTACAAATGTTAGTTCGGAGATTGAGGAAATTTGGGCGGGCTGAAAAAGAAAGATATCACAATTAGGGTGTGTGTACAAAGTACAAACACGAGGCTGGCAGCTGTGGTGCAGAAACCCGTCAGTGGCCAGTGAAATACCCCCCAAAGGTAGACTGTCACCCTTTAGACACCCTTAAGCATAAACAGAGCCCTCCACTAAAATTACAGCACCCCTGTAAAGGTAGCCTGCCTGACAGATACAGTGGCACGATTCCAAACTACAATGAGGGCCTCTCTTTAAGTACTCTGACACTTTCTTCGTAGTAGTGTGGTGCCATTTGATAAACCCCATTGCATATTTGTCGTTACACTGTAGTGCCTCCTCTAGAATCTATTAAATTAGAGCCCACCTTAGAAATACAATAGTAGTGCCACCTTTTGATGCACAGTAGTGCCTCCTTTGGTAGTTCATAGTGCATCCTTTATAACTAAACTACTATACCATTCAGAAGTAATGTCTCCTACTGAATGCAATAGCGACCACCTTTATCAGTACTAATGCACCACAAAATGTTGACAGCACTTCCCAGATCAGTAAAATACATATGCAATAACACAGCATCATTAAGAACATGCAAATGTCTGAGATGTTAATAGGCATTGTAATACTGTAGAGAAAACACATCTGTTTAGTAGACACAAGTGCAGAGCGTGGGAACCACAGACTGAGAGTGAGAGAGGCTGAAGCTGCCCTGCCCCCTCTACCTAGAGTAAGGTCATCACGGATGAGAACAACTTAAATGTTGACCATTCTTACTACCTGTCCACTGGATAACTGACATTTCACTGGAAAAACTAGGCTGTCTCCTTGATTGATTTAACCAGTTTGAACTGGTATTTTGCCTATAGCACGTAAACAGCCCAATTGATACAGCAGAACCTTCTAATAAGGTCACCCTTGTGAACTGGCAAAGGTGACCTGAATAGCAAGGTGACCTGAACAGCAAAGCAACCATATTAGTGCAACAATTTTTTCAATACTTTACAGTTAAAACTCTTTGTTAGGGTGACTGTAACTGGGAGGTGGCTGCAATACTGAGATGACCATAGCATGAGGTTCAACTGCATGTCCGGTGGGTGAATAAACAGAAGTGTATATGATGCTAAGATTATCAAAATAATTTATTTAGATTTACGTAAATAAATGCGGCTTAAATAAACATTTCCGTTGGTGTCCATGATGACCTTGAAGAGGGAGACAGGGTGGTTCTATAGGGCAAAGTATCCCAGCCAGTAGAGAAAGTGAGCCTGGGAAGCAATGATTACAAGACCACGACCGCGCACACAACAGTTAGAGCAAGTGCAGAGACCTCGATCAGAGTCAACTTGGCAGAAGTTCACAATACATAATTTTATTACATTTTTAATGGCCAGTTGAATGTCTGGGTTAACACCACCAATACAATCAGATATATGTTAGGTGTGTTAAGGTGTGACGTTTATATAATACCAACAATACTTTGACAACAATCTATTCAGTACTCTAAAATTTCAAACCGCATGGTAAAAACATCATTGGCATTTGGTACAGCGATTTCTGGGATCATATAAAACCAATACCCTAACCACCACAAACCGAAAACAAAACCATTCTCGAGACTGCAAAAAAGAGGAGGCCCAGAAAGAACCCACGACTGTCATGTGAGCTTCTGCCAAACACAGCTACAATAACACCCAAGACTGCAATTTCAAAATGAGCACATTTAAGATATGGAATAAGGGTATGACTTTAAACTCACCCAAGTTGAACGACTTATTTGGCGACACAGACGATTCACCAGGGAATTCACTGCTTTGTCGATGTCGGAACAATTCAAGCGAGAAGCGGTCATGGTCCAGTGGATGTGCAATGTCCTGTATGCTGTCTGCTCGGATCTGTCATTGAACATACGTGTCGACATAACGTTGAAATGCAACTCAACTATGCAAGAATAAAGCAAATTTTCAGCATTTTATTAGCAAATTATTATTTGACATATTTAAGATATATACAAGTTACTATTTCTTACTTTTTAATATGTATGACTTGAACAGTTTGGGCTGAAAAGAATAGTATATAAAAATTCATATAATTATTGTTAAAAAAATATTATTTCACAGAATTGTGAGCACAAAAGTATTTTAAAACATCAGTAAAATATACTGCAGTGTTTTCCTTTTGTGTATTCTACTAATTTATATTTTTGGACTATTCCAATGGATTTTAGATTACCATATGTATGTATGTAAAGTTCGACATGTTGTAAAGTGCTACGAACAATTTATAATTGGGTGTGGCGCTATATTAACTAAAATATATGATTATTGTATGACAAGTTGTAGATGAAGGCACTAGTTGTTTTTCATCTGAACCTCTTCAAATTTTTTGGATAAAATTGCTCCTCAATGTATACATTTCTCACACAGAACGTTAGTTATGTTGTGATGATATCTACCAATAATAAATTAACTACAGTTTTTCAAAAGCATTAATCAAACTTACCATTTCTTCTATGCCTCTTGGTGATGTCAGCATCTGCAAAAATGAAGCATATCTGGTATATAACTACTCGTTTTGCATATAAAATACTCTCACTGGCTCACTGACGTGCTGACATCATGCCTTCAAATAACTGAAGTTTCAGAAATTAAGTAAATTAGATTATCAATGCAGTTTGACCAATAGTAACACTACATAATAAATTACAATTCTATACAAATAATGTAGCCTTACCCCACCTTAATGTCTAGAGTATACATTTATTTTTAGACATGACTAATAGAAGCATGTAAATACTCACATCATACTACTGAATGATAACATTTAAACACAAACAGGTAAACATACAGTTGGTACATCCTACCACACCCAACCCTACTTCAGCTGCCTCACAGAGACTAAGAAGTTTATCATTCGAACTGACGACACATGTGACCACCATCAGCTGTGCCTGTTTTCTGCTTGTATCAACTTCAACCTGGCACTTACGTTGTTGATATTTGGAACACTTGTAGACTTTCTGAGGGGTTTGCCACGGGCGGCCAACAGCTCCTTAATCGTCACTTCCTGCATTACAAACATGTGTAACTTGTGTGAAAAATGTCAGTAATCTCACTTAGTTCACATATTCAAAGTTTTATATATTCAACTACTAAATACTACAAACATTAGCCTCGGTTACCCAGGCTCCATGAGGTGGCAGCACTTTTAAGCCCCTCAACTCTGCTTGGGGAATTAATGGGCTGCAGTTGTAACCACCACAGCGGGCTTACCCCAGATTAGGGTAGAGATGCTGATTGGTTCTCAGGCCGAATTTGACATAACAAATTAAATAATGATACTTTTTTGTCAGATAATGCTGTATTATAAAAACTAGTCAACATTAAACTTAAACTAACACAAACATAAATACAAATTTCCAGTTGTTTATAAAATAGGAATTACGGCTGGATTAAACAGTATCCCTGAGGTGGCAGCATTGTTTAGCCCCACACGGATAATATTCAAAAGCCGGCAAAGTCACCAGACTGTCTTCTCGGTGTAGTTCCGCAGACGACCGAGTCGGTTAAGCGAGACTATACAAACATATACATGTTATACACATAGAATAGCAACATTTGAAAAATTATGTTACTGAAATAGTCAGTTTCTTTTCTCAAGTTTACATGGTGTGTATGAAGCAAATGAATTCAATACCTGCTAACTACAATAATGAATGAAAACACGATGGAAACAAACATGACGAAATATGCAATAGTTCAAGTGTGATGGACCAGGTGGCAGTACCTGTCTGAGTCTGTCGAGAGTGAGGACGCTCTCAAAGGCGGACACTCCACGGATATACTTCTCTATGTATGTCTCTCCGTCAGCTGTTGTCTGGTCGTTCTGCGACGCTGCGATCTGGGCAAGACTCTCTCGGTCCTCTAGGTCCTCTGACGCCTGGAGAGACCACATACAGCCGTCTTAGAGGGTCTCATATGCCAATACATGTCTTAGGGTGGTTTCATAAGCCAATATATGTCTTAGGGGTGGTTTCATAAGCCACCATGTCTTAGGGGTGGTTTCATAAGCCAATATATGTCTTAGGGGTGGTTTCATATGCCAATATGTCTTAGGGGTGGTTTCATTTAAGCCAATACATGTCTTAGGGGTGGCCAATATATGTCACTGGGCTGGGTTCATTTAACAAAAACACAGGGGGGTCCCATTTGAAATACCAGGGGGGCTTTCACTGTTTGGGGGGTGTTGGAGACTAAACACATATTACAAAATAAAACATTGAGGCTCACTGTTGGTGTGTTGGAGACTAAACAATGTCACAAAATAAAACATCTGAGGCTCACTGTTGGTGTGTTGGAGACTAAACGATGTCACAAAATAAAACATCTGAGGCTCACTGTTGGTGTGTTGGAGACTAAACGATGTCACAAAATAAAACATCTGAGGCTCACTGTTGGTGTGTTGGAGACTAAACGATGTCACAAAATAAAACATCTGAGGCTCACTGTTGGTGTGTTGGACACTAAACAATGTCACAAAATAAAACATCTGAGGCTCACTGTTGGTGTGTTGGAGACTAAACAATGTCACAAAATACAACATCTGAGGCTCACTGTTGGTGTGTTGGAGACTAAACGAATGTCACAAAATAAAACATCTGAGGCTCACTGTTGGTGTGTTGGAGACTAAACATGTCACAAAATACAACATCTGAGGCTCACTGTTGGTGTGTTGGAGACTAAACATGTCACAAAATAAAACATCTGAGGCTCACTGTTGGTGTGTTGGAGACTAAACAGATGTCACAAAATAAAACATCTGAGGCTCACTGTTGGTGTGTTGGAGACTAAACATGTCACAAAATAAAACATCTGAGGCTCACTGTTGGTGTGTTGGAGACTAAACGATGTCACAAAATAAAACATCTGAGGCTCACTGTTGGTGTGTTGGAGACTAAACGATGTCACAAAATAAAACATCTGAGGCTCACTGTTGGTGTGTTGGAGACTAAACGATGTCACAAAATAAAACATCTGAGGCTCACTGTTGGTGTGTTGGAGACTAAACGATGTCACAAAATAAAACATCTGAGGCTCACTGTTGGTGTGTTGGAGACTAAACGATGTCACAAAATAAAACATCTGAGGCTCACTGTTGGTGTGTTGGAGACTAAACGATGTCACAAAATAAAACATCTGAGGCTCACTGTTGGTGTGTTGGAGACTAAACAATGTCACAAAATAAAACATCTGAGGCTCACTGTTGGTGTGTTGGAGACTAAACGATGTCACAAAATAAAACATCTGAGGCTCACTGTTGGTGTGTTGGAGACTAAACAATGTCACAAAATAAAACATCTGAGGCTCACTGTTGGTGTGTTGGAGACTAAACGATGTCACAAAATAAAACATCTGAGGCTCACTGTTGGTGTGTTGGAGACTAAACGATGTCACAAAATAAAACACCTGAGGCTCACTGTTGGTGTGTTGGAGACTAAACGATGTCACAAAATAAAACACCTGAGGCTCACTGTTGGTGTGTTGGAGACTAAACAATGTCACAAAATAAAACATCTGAGGCTCACTGTTGGTGTGTTGGACACTAAACGATGTCACAAAATAAAACATCTGAGGCTCACTGTTGGTGTGTTGGACACTAAACGATGTCACAAAATACAACACCTGAGGCTCACTGTTGGTGTGTTGGAGACTAAACGATGTCACAAAATAAAACATCTGAGGCTCACTGTTGGTGTGTTGGACACTAAACGATGTCACAAAATAAAACATCTGAGGCTCACTGTTGGTGTGTTGGAGACTAAACGATGTCACAAAATAAAACATCTGAGGCTCACTGTTGGTGTGTTGGAGACTAAACAATGTCACAAAATAAAACATCTGAGGCTCACTGTTGGTGTGTTGGACACTAAACGATGTCACAAAATAAAACATCTGAGGCTCACTGTTGGTGTGTTGGAGACTAAACGATGTCACAAAATACAACACCTGAGGCTCACTGTTGGTGTGTTGGAGACTAAACAATGTCACAAAATACAACACCTGAGGCTCACTGTTGGTGTGTTGGAGATTAAACGATGTCACAAAATAAAACATCTGAGGCTCACTGTTGGTGTGTTGGAGACTAAACGATATCACAAAATAAAACATCTGAGGCTCACTGTTGGTGTGTTGGAGACTAAACAATGTCACAAAATAAAACATCTGAGGCTCACCTTTGGTATGTTGGAGACTATTTCGTATGTGACAGCCGTGAAGTAGAGCGAATCCTGGAAGTAGTCAGCGCCAGTTACTGACATCATCACCTACAGGTGGCAGCAGTGGTGGCGGCACGGCAAAGCGCGGGAGACAGGGAGACAACAGAGACATCCGTGAGCCAAAAAACATGCACTTGGCAACAGAACGAGCAACATGCAATGCATTCTTTGTGCGGGCAAAACAATGTGCAAATCACGCAAGCAATTCTGCCACAATTGAGCCAGCAAACTTGTGGCGTGGTCACGTGTTATGAAATGTACGTGATCATGCACTAATGTCATGCAAATTGATGTGAGATTTGCCCAAAATTCTCACAAATGATTAACGTATTCTGAGGTCGGAGCTACAAGGATTAGGGTCAACTGCTGTGATGTATATTTCACATAAATACTACAGCGGTGGCTACCTAACACATTTCTATCTGTGCAGGCATGAGAACAAACATCTATGTACAGGTAAGCATGCATGCATCTTGTTATAAACTACTTACATATATTTCCTAAATACCTACACAGCACCAAAACTAACCACTCACAGCACTTCATATTTAAAATAAAAATAAATTAATTAACTAATTACATAAAGACAAAAGATTCTTGAAATTATGTTGTAGACACATTCAGAATAACTTGGCTTGATGCAAAATAAAAAAAGTGTTCATGCAGTTAAAACTATTGACGACAATTAAGTATTGTAATGTGCTGTAAAGGGCAGGGGGCACTCCATACACATGCGAGCACAGTCCGTTGAAACGTGTGCATTGTGCGTGGGGGTGTGAATGACTTACAAACTTTTGCACTGCATAAATGAGATGAAAGGTTACTTCCTGTGTACTAGTAACACCACATTATCCCTCATCACAGACGGCTGGGGAAGATTCTGGCCAATGCAACATTTCAAATCTAGTGCTTGATCACAACTAATCGATACCCAATACTTTTCAACCTGATAAATAGTTTTCACAAGTTTCCCATAAAAGTTCAGTTTATACGTAATGCACCTAAAAATTTAATAAACCTTTTCAGACAAATTGTTTATGAACACCTGCAATTCTATGCTGGCTTGAAAGGTAACCGTGGTTTCTCCCCATCTACATGGTAAATACAACTACCAGGTATACATGCAATATTTGTTTCACTCAGCTACTTCAGGGGTCCATTTCACTAATGCTGGTAAGAGCTCTTAAACGAGATTTTGCACTTTAAAATCAGTTTCGTTTCTTAACAGAGATCTTGAATGCATGAAAAGTGTCAACACCACGACGCATCAACGGGACATTATCAGTGGTGTGTCATGGAAATAATGTCCACAATAATATGGCAATAGCTATCTGCATTTAGAAAAAACTCATTTAATTTTTAAAACAGACTGCTTAAGGATGAATTTTCCCTAAGAGCTCTTTGTCTTAGTGAATTAGTCCCCAGCTGGTTTTTCTGCAAACAGATTACTGTTAGACAAGTGTCAGTGAAGCTCACAACCATGCACATACATGTACAGCTCAGTAAAGCAGACAATTCAATTTTACGCATACGTACAGCCGTACAGGCATGCACATTTAACAGCATAATCAGACATTCATGCAGATATATATTTCAAATGATTCTGCTTGGTTTCTGGTAGATTCATATTCTGTCTGTGTATATCTCAGTCAGGTTACCGTAATGCTTCATCAGCTATCAGTGATCTAGTTCAGATGACTATTACTAGATGGTGCCACACAGCCATTCTACCCCCCCCCCCAACAATGCATCTAGTCTGATGAGTTTCATCTCGAAAGCAGCAGGTGAAAAACAAACAACAGGTTATGACAAATTTTATAAATGATTACTGAGGAGATTGTCATGAAGTGGTGGGGCATTGCTACACACTTCTGGCATGTCGTGATTATCTTCAAACAACTGAACATCAAAATAGTGGATAAATAGAGACGTTTGGAACTACCTGCCACATCAGCGTGCCCATCCAATATATGGAATGCTAACCTTGGTCAGTGTGGACAGTAAGGGGGATACTGGCTAAATACTCACGGCCTTGCCGATCCTCTTTTTGAGTTTCTCCGTAATGCTCTGTCGCTTGTACACGTTGATGCTGACACGTTTACGAAGGACAACCTCCATTGAGGCAGGGTGACTCAGTCGGACGACCACCTGTCAAACACCACATGGTCTACTTAACTCCACACTTCAGGAGGCTCAACAACACAGTATCAAACTACCAATTTAAAGCGTGGGTGCCCAGCTCCTAGGTTTAATTCTTCTGATTTCATATGCAATAGTCTTTGATGTTTAACTTTCCCACGTTCTAGACAGCAGACTTCGCGCTACAAATAACTACCAGGTACTTGGCCAGTTCTAGACGGGGAGCTGCCTCCCTCCTTTAACAACATTTCATGTAAGATTGCTAGAGAGAGAATTAATTCCAGCAGATGAGTGGACAGAGGAGACTTTGCAACAGGAAAAGTTGAGATTTGTTATCAACGTGTATCCTGCACTTCTGAGGTGCGTGTCGAAACATAGTCACGCTGCCAGCAGTCTTGCCATCTGTTCCATCCAGTTATAGTCCTCTGTCAGAATTATTACTTTCTGACATATCATTTATTTGATCCTCTGTTATAGTCACTGCATACTTGGGTGGGAAGTACTGCATTCGTCACGATACTTCTTAACAAACTGTCTCACAGTTTTGGAAACTTCAAAGTATTTCTTGATTACAGTTAAGGTTCAAGAATCAGTAACTTTACTGTCCATCTAAAACAGTTACTAAAAATTGAAATTTATTTTCATATACACATTGGTGCAACACATTGGTAAAAACATTACCGCAGCACTGAAATGTGGGAAAAGTGCACTTAAATAAAAAGATATATAATTTGCCACAGACCATATATATATTGACTCTACGTACCTTAACAATGAGACAGATGCGTTCGTTGTTTGGTGTCACTCGGTTGAGATGGACAGAGTCGTGGATGGAGGAATCCCACGAGACTACAGCACATGCCTACAAGAGACAGCAGTCTTCACACACAGCCAGTTAACTTACCCACAGCTGCTTGGGGAAAAGTAGCCACTCATGCCAAAATGTTTGAAAATTGCAATTACCTAAAGTCTCATCCATATCCCCTGGATAAACACGCTAGCAGAGGGCAGTTTTAAGAGGCATTTTCACAATTAAACGTCGGTAAAAAAACAGTCATCCAGGCTAAGATATGCAAAGTTAATTTGGGATGGGTAAAAACCTGTGTGGACAGGGCATTTGGATATTTTAGGGTCTAAAGACCTTTATTTGATTCATTCTCCGTGTGCATGCATGCACAAACACGTGTCTTTACCAGTGCTTTCTAGCCTGGTGAAATGTTATCCTGTAAAAAGGCTTAGACATAGCCCAGGGTTAAGATCATATTATTATAATAATTTATACCTCTTTTTCTGAGTTTTTCACAAACGGCAGCGTGTAGAACTTCGCTCCATGCTCCTTGGGTAGGATTGAGTTGATGCCAGATGCCTGTAAGCCTTCCTTCACATTTGGGGTGCTCATGTCATCAGCTGAGACAACAGTACTTATACGTATATATATATATATATATATATATATATATATATATATATATATATGTATATGATATATATATATATATATATATACTATATATATATATATATATATATATATATATGTAAAATATATATATATATATATATATATATATAGTATATATATATATATATATATATATATATATTATATATATATATATATATATATATATATATATATATAGAATATGTTTAATTATAGTATAGTTGTATATACTATCAAATTTACCACGATAACAATTTGTCTTTAACTTTTGTATGATTCCATGTGCGTCTTACTGTGATGTGTGTATGCACATATGAACCGATTGGTACCGGAGATATGGTGCTCTAGAAACGCTAGTGGACACAATGACAACATAAACGTTCAGTCACACTAAGTCTGTGTGTAGAGTATGTATCTATCAACATACCTACTCCTCTGCACTTTCCCATGAATAAATTCTTCTGTTGTGTATTTCATCAGGTATTTCCCCCCACATGTTCAAATTGTTCTTCTTTATTACACATTTAGCATTGAAGAACTGACAAAGTACCGGGTTTGTAAGGAGAACAAACAATTTTGGTGGCACTGGCAGTACGCTAAAGGGCTTCTTAGAGTAGCTAATTGCAGAGCTTCAGCCCAAAGGACTAAACAGAGCAGTTTGTGCGTATGTGCACACATACACATACATACTTGCATACAAACACACACACAGACAGACACATGCACGCACGCACGCACGCACGCACGCACGCACGCACGCACCACGCAAGCACACAGTCACTCATGCAGTGTCTAAATCAATGGTCTTGCTTACAGTGAATCACAGCCATATGGCTGAAATTAATTAACAGTTTCTAACCGATTGTTTCGTCTGTGATCAACATACCATTTAGATCAAGGAATATCACCGGAATATGCTGCTCCATTCCAACAGGGGGCGACCTGGAGCCAAAACCAAACGACTGTTTAACAGTGTCAACATAACAACGTATGCCTTAACCTGGTGGCAAAGTAGTATAGAGAACAGATGCCCCGAGAAATTATTTGGCTGTATAGAATTCACATGTTGTGGACTGAAAGGTTTCTTGCACCCACACATTCAACAGGTAGCCTGTTCCAATGCCCTTTGTGTGAGGGAACACTACATACTTTTTAAAGTCTCCACTCCTACATGTCTCCTACAACTATCTATTATTTTTTAATTTTGTGGTAATTTCTATCCAAGCAATACATAATGGCAACTTTAGTAAGGGACTTAATATCCAATGATGCTGTGCATAACAACTTCCTTAATGAGGTGTTTCCTATCCCAGGATGCAATGCATATACAACAGTTAACACAATGCATAGCTGTGAACCATTGCTTTTTATTCAAAAGTGTTATGTTTTTTATAAACATCTGTAAACGGATATCCTTTGTAAACAACTTTGGATGAGACACTTAACAAAATAAATATTATTAAAAACAGAACATATAAGCAGAACGCTATGAAAATGTACTATTATAATAAAACACTTCGTGGCTGGTCAGTGTGAATGTCCAGTGGAACTGACCAGTCAGCGGGCGCCCCCGGGATGATGCTGCCCGCAGCAGGAACAAGGACTGCGTTCCTCTCTTCCGTCAAGCGCACCCACTGGTCTATGAGGCTGCGTTCACGCTCCAAGTCCGCTGCTGACTTGTCTACAACATGTGACCCACAACAACAGTTACACACCCGGTTTTGATATAGTTTAGAGTTAGCATATTAAAGGCTGTTTATATTTCAAAGTTACGCAATCTTTATAATATAATGGCATATGGATTTATGCAGTCAGGCAGGTTCTAGTTTAACCATTTCCGTACGGGATGCCCATCTAGCGGCCTCACCCTTGTGACACTTCTGTATGGCAGGCTGCTATTAAGATTTTGGCAAGTTTTGCCACTCAAAGCGTTGTAATTCATAATTATCCACTGTGTGGAGCCACTTGTATACAGTTGTGCAGACCGAATAAATTACATATTTAATTGTTGTTGTAGTTTATTATCATTCATCAATAGTTTACGGAGATTTTCTTGGTTTTTGAAGATGGATTGTCCAAACCTATGGTGGCTATAGTGGTGAAAAAACTATATTGGATGATGACAAAACTACGATGACGTTGGCAAACTTAGCAACGAAACTGACCATGACTGCGAGAGTATTTCTGATCGATACTGGGACGCCAGTGATGATAAGTTATAGCATGAAACCATAGGAAGAGTAGCACACCGTGTTGTCAGTGTAATATAGTATTCACTGTTTATCGTACTTTCCAAAAATAGATAACATTCATATTCACAAAATGCATATTTGGTCCTGGAGGTTATAAATTTTGCTGCATATTCACTGGGAATGCTGTTCTCAGTGGTGACAGCAGGGCTGTAGGACTGAAATGCTATTATTTCATAAAAAAACTGCGCATTGCAAACGCTGTAAAGTGCTGTGGACAGATTGGGTGTGGCGCTCAACAAAAAAATAAATATTATTATTATTACTATTATTGTTATTATTACGCTGCTCACCCTCCTTGCTCATGATCTTCTTGAGCTGTCCGTCCAGATACTCCCGCCTCTTGCTCAAGGCCTCTGTCCACTTCTCCCTCAGGGCGGCTAGGTCCTCCTCCTGGTACGAGTCGAGTCCCTTCTGTAGGTGGGAGCGGGCACACACACACCCTATCTGTACCAGGGTGATGGACTCACAGATGATGGGCAGGGTGCCGGAGTTGTGCACTGGCTTCACCTGCACTAGGAGGCGCCGGGAGTGGCCCTGGGAAGTAAGAGGGGCAGTAAGTATTTGTGTTCAGGTCTGATGATTCCGTGCCAGGACTGAGTAAAAGTCATGAGTGCAAGAAATTAAAAAGACGGGAACAACGTCATGTACATGTACGTTTTGTTGTAGCAGCTATTCTGTGGAATGGACGGACACACAGTGTCAGGACGGCAAAGACACAGCCACTCCGTGGAATGGACGGTCACCCAGTGTCAGGACGGCAAAGACACAGCCACTCCGTGGAATGGACGGTCACACAGTGTCAGGACGGCAAAGACACAGCCACTCCATGGAATGGACGGACACACAGTGTCAGGACGGCAAAGACACAGCCACTCCATGGAATGGACGGACACACAGTGTCAGGACGGCAAAGACACAGCCACTCCATGGAATGGACGGACACACAGTGTCAGGACGGCAAAGACACAGCCACTCCGTGGAATGGACGGTCACACAGTGTCAGGACGGCAAAGACACAGCCACTCCATGGAATGGACGGACACACAGTGTCAGGACGGCAAAGACACAGCCACTCCATGGAATGGACGGACACACAGTGTCAGGACGGCAAAGACACAGCCACTCCATGGAATGGACGGTCACACAGTGTCAGGACGGCAAAGACACAGCCACTCCGTGGAATGGATGGCTATACAGAGTCAGGACGGCAAAGACACAGCCACTCCGTGGAATGGACGGACACACAGTGTCAGGACGGCAAAGACACAGCCACTCCGTGGAATGGACGGTCACACAGTGTCAGGACGGCAAAGACACAGCCACTCCGTGGAATGGACAGTCACACAGTGTCAGGACGGCAAAGACACAGCAACTCCGTGGAATGGACGGACACACAGTGTCAGGACGGCAAAGACACAGCAACTCCGTGGAATGGACGGACACACAGTGTCAGGACGGCAAAGACACAGCCACTCCGTGGAATGGACGGACACACAGTGTCAGGACGGCAAAGACACAGCCACTCCGTGGAATGGACGGTCACACAGTGTCAGGATGGCAAAGACACAGCAACTCCGTGGAATGGACGGACACACAGTGTCAGGACGGCAAAGACACAGCCACTCCGTGGAATGGACGGTCACACAGTGTCAGGACGGCAAAGACACAGCCACTCCGTGGAATGGACGGCTACACAGTGTCAGGACGGCAAAGACACAGCAACTCCGTGGAATGGACGGACACACAGTGTCAGGACGGCAAAGACACAGCCACTCCGTGGAATGGACGGCTACACAGTGTCAGGACGGCAAAGACACAGCCACTCCTTGGAATGGACGGCTACACAGTGTCAGGACGGCAAAGACACAGCCACTCCGTGGAATGGACGGTCACACAGTGTCAGGACGGCAAAGACACAGCCACTCCTTGGAATGGACGGCTACACAGTGTCAGGACGGCAAAGACACAGCCACTCCGTGGAATGGATGGCTACACAGTGTCAGGACGGCAAAGACACAGCCACTCCTTGGAATGGACGGACACACAGTGTCAGGACGGCAAAGACACAGCCACTCCGTGGAATGGACGGACACACAGTGTCAGGACGGCAAAGACACAGCCACTCCGTGGAATGGACGGTCACACAGTGTCAGGACGGCAAAGACACAGCCACTCCTTGGAATGGACGGCTACACAGTGTCAGGACGGCAAAGACACAGCCACTCCGTGGAATGGACGGCTACACAGTGTCAGGACGGCAAAGACACAGCCACTCCTTGGAATGGACGGCTACACAGTGTCAGGACGGCAAAGACACAGCCACTCCTTGGAGTGGACGGTCACACAGTGTCAGGACGGCAAAGACACAGCCACAGTTAAACACTTCTTGAGACAACCCTTTTTAGATTAGCATTTCTGTGATATGATCATGTCGAGTTTCATCAAATGCATTTACCCATATGTTATACAATTGTTATTATCATTTTAAAATTAGAAATTTTATTACATTTTAGATAAGTCATTAAAAATGTTCAGAACTGTGACAAAATTTCTTTGGAATGTTCATTATTACTTTCAAAACTGAATATGAAATGTGTACACCAAAATCATGTGTAACATTTAATCTGAGAAATAACATTTAAACGTCACCACTGTGATCTGAATTTTGGAGGAAAAAAATACATAAATTGATTATGCTAAATATAACTGCTGCTACATGTCCCATTTTGCGATGACCCCAACTGAGGTCGGGGTTACCCCGGGGTACCTGTCTCAGTTGGTAAACGCCCCCAGTGAGGACCTCAGGGCGCTGGACGACTTCAACCGGCACGTACTCGCCCTGTTCGCTGAGTTCATGGATCTCCACACAAACCTCGATCTTCCTCGTCAGCTCAATCCACCTACGACAGAAAATAATCGTATTTTCATAAAATACAAAACTATATTACTTGTTGAGTATTCAACTTTCTGAATATATATAACATATACACTCAAGATTTTGGCTGCAATAACGCATTTTATCAATAGATCATAATTATATTATATATATATATATATATATATATATATATATATATATATATTCCAATGTTTTATATGATAACTGATCTTATATTATATATATATATATATATATATATATATATATATATATATATATATATATATATATATATATATATATATATATATAAGATCAGCTTTATTACCGCTGAATCTCATATTATATATATATATATATATATATATATATATATATATATATATATATATAATATAATATAAGATCAGCTTTATTGCCATTATAGTTACAATAAAACATTGGAACGCATTGTTGGATCGTTATACACCTGTACTGATAAAATGCATTGTCCTATTGAGAAAATGCATTAATGCAGCAAAAATCTTGAGTTGAAGTGATGCAGTCGATTTTCAAGTCACATCACTGGGAATGCAGTATTCAATGATCGCATACCTCTGATAACCGTAGCAATGTCTAAAACACGGTGTCCACATACATGCTGTCATAAAGAAAATATATTTTGAGTTCTGTAAATTTAATAGGCCGCCCCCTAACGTGGAAATACTTGGTTTGGCTGGCACGCACTCACCTGTCAAGAATGGACCGGGACTTGGCAGTGACGAGGTCGAGTTCCCTGCCCAGGAGGTTGGGTCTGACGGCCTGACTGTGGCCCCACACTTCGATGGACAGAGCGCCCTCTGTACAGTGCTCCATGAACTCCTCTGTCACGTGGATGGGGAACTGCTGCTCAAGACAAACAAACCTTTGCTGTGTGCAACTGTGGGGTTATACACCAGGACAGACCTGTATACAGTCCTGGTAAATGTGTCCAAACAAAAGAGACTTTATCTATATACACTACTAAAACTTTGCTAGGGATAACTATTTAGGGCGGTATTAAATTTTAGACATGTGTATCACACAAAAACTAAAAATAGCATGTATTCGAGGACAAGTTGATGTACTGAATTTCATTGGTGTTACATATTGTTCAAATTTGGTATACAACAATGAAAGTCAGGAAATAAACTGAAAATTTCAATTTTTGTGTGATACCCATGCCGAAAAATATAATACCGCCTTAAATAGTGATCCCTAGCAAATATATATATATATAATTATGATATATATACATATCATGTTTTGCTCTGTAAACCATCGATTCATAGCTTTATTTAGACACCTGTACACCTGCCATTTGAACAGGCTGAATCAGTTTGGGCTGCAGAAATTTGAGTTGTCCTGTCCTCTGACATGATCATCATAAAACAGGAGCACCACTGGCAGGTCATCTTTTAACTTGCCTAAATGTGTTGCCCTCATATTGACGCCAACCCTCTCTCTTAACCCATGGACTAGGTAGACAATGTTAATAATTCAGGCTATTATGCCCAAAGTAAGGCTTGCATGAACCTGTGCATATGCATGACCATGCACATACACATCTACCAGGATTTTGTAGACTGGCAAAAATTTGATCCGGCATAAAAGACTGCTTCAATTGTTAACACATCTTCCGAAACACACTGGCAACTTTGGGCGAATAAATGGACCACAGATAAATCAGAAACCACCTTCCCTAAACTGACCACCAACCCACAAGATGCCATATCTAGATCTACCGGTACTTCTAAATGATGTGACCGACATATTTTATGTTTCAGAAATATTTCCATCAAATGTATCCGATTTTTCAAATGCACCTTCTGTTCAAACTGAATTTGATTTAAATAAACTTTAATTAAATAACTTAGTGATTTATACATTAAGTAGACTATAAATGTTTAAATATAACTAATCTTTACTAGTATACAGACAAATGTCTATAAGATTATTATGGATTGCAAGTTTATCCGACAAAGTTAATACTGTAGAGATTTGTTGCTTACCTTACAATGGTCAAATTTGATCGAGATATCGTCAATTTTCTTCTGTTTCTGGTTCTCGCTATGAACCACAGGTGGCACCCCGATCGGCTCTGGGTAGCCCCACATGATGTACTGGCAGACGACAAAGTTGGCGAGGGTGGGGGGTAGACCCCTCGCCTCCTTGATTCTCACCTGAACAATACACAGACATTGGTTGGGGGTAAGACACACAACATAGAGTCACCACACAAACACGTGTACATGTACAGACAGACTGACGTAAACACCAACACATACACACACCCACCCATGCACACACATACTAGCATGCAGACTCAAACATCAACACACAGATACATACCGAGTCACTGACATGCACATACACACGCACGCACGCACGCATGCATGGAAATACTTGAGTACAGTAAACTGTAATGGAAATTGAAATAGTGTTTTTTCTCCATTTCTTGAATAAAAATACATATATTTTGACAATGTAACTGATTTTCCTAGGCCACCATACATATGCAACTAATCACACACAGTTACATGCACGCACGCACGCACGCACGCACGCACGCACGCACGCACGCACGCACGCACGCACGCACGCACGCACGCACGCACGCACGCACGCACGTACACAAACCACACAACCAAACATACACACACAACCACACACACACAACCACACACACACATCCACTTCACCCACCCATCCGCCCACACACTAGCGCCCTCACCTGGCACACGATGGTGTTTCCGACTGCGATGTTGCCACTGTCTTCCTCCACGGTGAAGCCATTGCGTGAGCCGCTGTCCCCACTGCTCTCAGAGCTGCCCTCATCTGACGCCTTCTCCGGCAGTGATCCAGCCACGCGACACAATTCTATGTGGAGCCGTCCAGACACCTGGGAAGGAGAGGGTTAACATGTCACATCTATTGTCAGTGACAACATCAGTGTACATCTGATGGGAAACACTGGAATATTTAGTTACGTAAAATAAGCAAAGCCACACTAATTAAATTTCAATTTTTCAATTCATGTTTATTTCAGACAAATTGTCCTAAGGTAATCCAGTTCCAAACAAGACCATAAAATATACTAATCAATTTTCAAAGGAAACATATGAAACACAATAAACTATGTACGGGAGTGTTTACGTTGAATGCTGTACAACTCTACATCCTCTACTTCCATTATAAAGCTGTATCTAAAAAGTCCTTTAGTACATCACAGAAACACTAAAGGATCCAGTGTCACTTGTATCCACAAGATGGCGCCACCTCCATGCATTATCACTCAGAAAAACGTTTTGGTAATTGGTGGCCTCTCAAAGAAACTGGCGTCTGGCCGCTTTTGCCTATACAAGATTTAATCAGGGAAGTAATAAAGGTAAAGGTAAGTTCTTATATAGCACAGTATACAATCCTTACGATAGCTCAAAGCACACGTCCATCACTTACTGGCAGACCTGTTCAATCAAATATCTTAACTTCTCTGGGAAGCATCCAGCCACGCTGCAACTAACTTGCGAAGGCTACTCACACACATACCCACCACTGTCTATAGCCAGGTATTCATTCATACAGCTGAGTGAAAAATGTGCTCAAGGTTTGACATGACAGCACAGGGCTCGGTCATGGGTTATCTTCATTGAGAGTGCGAAGCTGTGGTCACTGTACGGCTACTACTGGATGGTTGGGCTACTACTGGATGGTTGGGCTACTACTGGATGGTTGGGCTACTACTGGATGGTTGGGCTACTACTGGATGGTTGGGCTACTACTGGATGGTTGGGCTACTACTGGATGGTTGGGCTACTACTGGATGGTTGGGCTACTACTGGATGGTTGGGCTACTACTGGATGGTTGGGCTACTACTGGATGGTTGGGCTACTACTGGATGGTTGGGCTACTACTGGATGGTTGGGCTACTACTGGATGGTTGGGCTACTACTGGATGGTTGGGCTACTACTGGATGGTTGGGCTACTACTGGATGGTTGGGCTACTACTGGATGGTTGGGCTACTACTGGATGGTTGGGCTACTACTAGATGGTTGGTTGCATCAAGAGACACTGTCGTCCTACCTCGCCCTGCTGGTTGATAATGGGTACTTGGTAGTCGAGTTTGACGTCATAGAAAAGAGCCTCAAGAAAGATGTTGGCCACGCCGATCAAGTTGTGGCTCTCCTGCGCCTCGTTAAATGGGTCGTCCTTCAGTGGCGCACCCTGGTGGTCCTGTTGGATAAAAACAATGTGGCTTGGTTATCGCGCACCACATTTCAATGCAACAAAATTAATATTCTGTGGATTTCAGTAATGCTATTTAGATGAATGGTAATAGAATGCACATGAAACTGTGACTGTTCAATAGAAAATGTTGAACAACAAACAACAGAAGAATCTTGTGAAAGGAACAAGCTGTGTCAGCCGAGTCTGACACAACAGATTACATACGACAAAGACGTGCTTGATTCTAAAATGCAATATAACATCGTTTCCATGAAACATCTCCTTTTGGCCTGGTGGGCAGACCTTGGCGAAACACAAGTGAACTGTGGGGTGAAGATAAAGACAATGCAGCCGGGTCTGACTGAATGGAAGATGAAAATGAAAGTACCTTTTCCTTCCACTCCTGGTAGAAGTCTCTCATGTCAATGACTTTGTTCTCGAACTTGTCCATGTCCCAAACCTGACTCGCCCCTCCACTCTGCTTCATCAGGATCGCAGGCTCAGTGACAAACGCACCACGCTGGAAGGTGGCGGCACAGGTTCATACACAGGTTCATACACAGGTTCACACACTGGTTCATACACTGGTTCATACACTGGTTCATACACAGGTTCATACACTAGTTCATATACTGGTTCATACACAGGTTCATACACAGGTTCATACACTAGTTCATATACTGGTTCATACACAGGTTCATACACAGGTTCATACACAGGTTCATACACAGGTTCATACACAGGTTCATACACAGGTTCACACACTGGTTCACACACTGGTTCATACACTGGTTCATACACTGGTTCATACAGGTTCATACACTAGTTCATATACTGGTTCATACACAGGTTCATACACAGGTTCATACACTAGTTCATATACTGGTTCATACACAGGTTCATACACAGGTTCACACACAGGTTCATACACAGGGTCATACACAGGTTCATACACAGGGTCATATACAGGGTCATACACTGGTTCATACACAGGGTCATATACAGGGTCATACACAGGTCCATACACTGGTCCATACACTGGTCCATACACAGGTCCATGCCGTGGTCCATACACTGGTACATACACAGGGTCACATACAGGTTCATAAAGAGGTTGTTTAATAACCACTGGCCAAATATAATATGTGACCATGATTTAATGAGCATGGAGCCACTGTATATTTTAAATAATATTTCCAATTTTATATATCTTTGACCACTGGGTGCCACCATATTACATTTAAGTTGCATTTTGTTTGACTAGCTCCTATCACTTCAATGTAAATTGTTGATTTGTTCTTCTTTATTGCACAAAAACAAGAATATGGTGCCATATTCTATATAATAAGCTTTACATAGATCAAAAATACCTAAATTAAATTACAATGACTACCCAAAATTCCACATTCTGTTACATGACACTACCCATAATTCTACATCATGTTATATGTGAAGTTTACACAGCAGGAACCCTCTACATCAGAACACCCATTTCCACTGATTACCAACTGCCACCAAGATGTGCTATCCCACAATGCACTCACCTTCCTGTTGGGGCTGAGGTTAGCAGCCGGGATCTGTAGGGTGACAGAGAACTCTGCGTCCTTGGCCATCTCCTGCGCAAGGAAGTTTGCCTCTCGTACGAGGACATTTGCCTTCATCATTTCCTCCTTCAGCTGGGCGAGAGACTGCTTGAACAACTTCTCTCTGATAACACAACATGAACACGTGAGACTGCTTGAACAACTTCTCTCTGATAACACAACATGAACACGTTGAGACTGCTTGAACAACTTCTCTCTGACAACACAACATGAACACGTGAGACTGCTTGAACAACTTCTCTCTGACAACACAACATGAACACGTGAGACTGCTTGAACAACTTCTCTCTGACAACACAACATGAACACGTGAGACTGCTTGAACAACTTCTCTCTGACAACACAACATGAACACATGAGACTGCTTGAACAACTTCTCTCTGACAACACAACATGAACACATGAGACTGCTTGAACAACTTCTGTCTGATAACACAACACAAACACACGAGACTGTTTGGACAACTTCTCTCTGACAACACAACACGAACACATGAGACTGCTTGAACAACTTCTCTCTGACAACACATGATCACATGAGACTGCTTGAACAACTTCTCTCTGACAACACAACATGAACACATGAGACTGCTTGAACAACTTCTCTCTGACAACACATGATCACATGAGACTGCTTGAACAACTTCTCTCTGATAACACAACACGAGAGACTGCTTGAACAACTTCTCTCTGATAACACAACACAAACACACGAGACTGCTTGGACAACTTCTCTCTGATAACACAACACAAACACACGAGATTGCTTTAACAACTTCTCTCTGATAACACAACATGAACACATCAGACTGCTTGGACAACTTCTCTCTGATAACACAACAGGAACACACGAGACTGCTTGAACAACTTCTCTCTGACAATACAATGCAAAAATATGATAACTTGAAATAGTATAAAAATATTTTTTTAGTGTGTTCTCAGTGGCACAATACAATTTAAAAAAATATACATCGCCCATAAAATATCACAATATATGTATGTTACACCAATTGTTATTGTGTGATATTTTATGGGCGATGTATACTTGTGTGTGTGTGTATGTGCGTGCGTGGGTGTGTGTGTGTGTGTGTGTGTGTGTGTGTGTGTGTGTGTGTGTGTGTGTGTGTGTGTGTGTGTAAGTTTCAATGATTGAAGCAGTTTAATCAAAATATAGATATCAGTTTACAGTTAATGCACAAACCTATAAAAGAATTTATAAAATATACACATACTGTATTTTTTATGTAAACTTCCAAAAGCAACACACATTATAAATATATGCATGCAAGAAAACGACACCATAAAGGGGAAACCTATGACATTAGAAATAATAAATTAAAATAACCACATGTGATTGACATAAAACATGCGCGCAGTGATCACCTTTCCTGCACCCACTGCTGGTACTTGGGGTGCATGTTGCTGCCACTGTTCACCCCCATTGGGGTGAACTTGGTGAATGGGTCAAAGATGGGAGGGTAGGCTGTAGACGGGGTTCCTGGCGACATCAGCTGGTTCCGTAGCATCCACATCTGTCTCTCGTACATCTGCCTCTGTCGCTCCAGGGCCTCTGTACAGACCACATCAATGATATATAAAGCTGCATTCTCATTGAAACTACCATTTAAAACTTTTAAAACATTTCACAAAACTAAAAGAAAAATACCATTATATTACGATTATTACCTTTAATTTTTTTAATATAGACCATTTATAATTTCATGAACAGCAACAATAATCTTAGAAGAACTTTAGCAATTTACAACATTTTATAAACTAACTATCCATGGTTTATTTAACAGAAACACTATTTTTCAGTGTTTTGAAATTGCATGTGACTTTTCACTGAACTTGTAAAGTGCTTCTGAGCAGTTTTGACTGAAGAGGGTGGTATATTGCAATTTACATATCTATATTATATTGAAATTTACAAATTATTACCAATAATTCATTTTCCATCCTATTTTTTCTGGCTCTCCAGTCCAGCAGTATCATGCACTGAATCATGGATGTGGGGCCACAGCCAACATATTTTCACTACACACCATTCAAATAGTCGGCCATAAAGCCATGAGTTGACATTAGTGAGCTGATGTGCACAGAATGTATGCTGGATATTGGCCTATAAGATGGGGCAACATTTTTTTAAACATCAAACAAAACTGTGATTCTTAGATTTTGGTGTGACATGACCCACATGTTTGTATTGATAAATTACAGGATTGTTTGTATGGAATGTCGCTGTTATTATCTATATGATTAATATAGCCGTTCAATAAGAACCATAAGTGAGTGTGTGTCCTCTCTTAATCCAACATATTTGATCAGCCAAGCAGCTGTGCCTCGGTTTCCCTGCCATATCTTATCTACCTCACAATCAATAAAGAGGAGATCACTAATAAAATATGAACATGTCTGTCTAGCCACAAACGTGTGAGCTCATGCATTTCCTGACATACCATTATAATATAACATTATCGTTATTTCAATATTATTCACGGTTCCTAACCACGTAAACGAAGCACTAAAATTCAACATTTAAACATCTGGTACACTAGTAAACATAAACACAACTATTATTTCACATATTAAATATTATTTCTGAGAATTTGCTGAAAATCAGAAGATTGCTATCTTTGTTAGACTATTTTAAACGAGAACCTGACTGACAACAGGTGACATTTAAACCAACTGATGCTATATTGTGTGGCTTATATCCACTGGTGAAGATACAAGCACAGATCTCACAAGTGCTACAGCTGTGAATATTAGTAGGGGCACTCACCTTGTAGGGTAGGGGCACTTACCCTGTAGGGTAGGGGCACTCACCCTATAGGGTAGGGGCATTCACCCTGGAGGGTAGGGGCACTCACCCTGGGGGGTTGGGGCATTCACCCTGACGGGTTGGGGCATTCACCCTATAGGGTAGGGGCATTCACCCTGGAGGGTAGGGGCACTCACCCTGGGGGGTTGGGGCATTCACCCTGACGGGTTGGGGCATTCACCCTGGAGGGTAGGGGCACTCACCCTGAGGGGTTGAGGCATTCACCCTGGAGGGTAGGGGCACTCACCCTGGGGGTAGGGGCACTCACCCTGTAGGGTAGGGGCACTCACCCTGGAGGGTAGGAGGCATTCACCCTGGAGGGTAGGGACACTCACCCTGGAGGGTAGGGGCACTCACCCTGGAGGGTTGGGGCACTCACCCTGGAGGGTAGGGGCATTCACCCTGGAGGGTAGGGACACTCACCCTGAGGGGTTGAGGCATTCACCCTGGAGGGTAGGGGCACTCACCCTGGGGGTAGGGGCACTCACCCTGTAGGGTAGGGGCACTCACCCTGTAGGGTAGAGGCATTCACCCTGGAGGGTAGGGACACTCACCCTGGAGGGTAGGGACACTCACCCTGGAGGGTAGGGGCACTCACCCTGGAGGGTAGGGGCACTCACCCTGGAGGGTAGGGGCACTCACCCTGGAGGGTTGGGGCACTCACCCTGGAGGGTAGGGGCACTCACCCTGGAGGGTGGGGCATCACCCTGGAGGGTAGGGCACTCACCCTGGAGGGTAGGGGCACTCACCCTGGAGGGTAGGGGCACTCACCCTGGAGGGTAGGGGCACTCACCCTGGAGGGTAGGGGCACTCACCCTGGAGGGTAGGGGCACTCACCCTGGAGGGTAGGGGCACTCACCCTGGAGGGTAGGGGCACTCACCCTGGAGGGTTGGGGCACTCACCCTGGAGGGTAGGGGCACTCACCCTGGAGGGTAGGGGCACTCACCCTGGAGGGTAGGGGCACTCACCCTGGAGGGTTGGGGCACTCACCCTGGAGGGTAGGGGCACTCACCCTGGAGGGTTGGGGCACTCACCCTGGAGGGTTGGGGCACTCACCCTGGAGGGTAGGGGCACTCACCCTGGAGGGTTGGGGCACTCACCCTGGAGGGTAGGGGCACTCACCCTGGAGGGTTGGGGCACTCACCCTGGAGGGTTGGGGCACTCACCCTGGAGGGTAGGGGCACTCACCCTGGAGGGTTGGGGCACTCACCCTGGAGGGTAGGGGCACTCACCCTGGAGGGTAGGGGCACTCACCCTGGAGGGTATGGGGCACTCACCCTGGAGGGTGGGGCACTCACCCTGGAGGGTGGGGCACTCACCCTGGGAGGGTGGGGCACTCACCCTGGAGGGTTAGGGGCACTCACCCTGGAGGGTAGGGGCACTCACCCTGAGGTTTGGCCTACCTGAGGTTGAACACCACCCTGGTAGGGACTGGCACTCACCCTGGAGAGGGACTGCAAACCGGCTCATGGAGGGCTGACACTCACCCTGGAGGGTGAAAGCACACGCCTGGTAGGGAGGGACCTCAAAACACTGGTAATGGTACAGGGGCAAACACCTCATGGAAGGGCCTGAACACCCCGCCTCATGGTAAGGGACCTCACACGCTCAAAGGTAGGGCCTCACCCGGAGGTAGGCCTGAAACACCGCTCAATGGTACAGGGACCTCAACCCGGCCAATGGTACAGGGACCTGCAAAAACCGGCTCAATGGTACAGGGACCTGAAACACACCTCAATGGTACAGGGACCTGCAAACACACGGCTCAATGGTACAGGGACCTGCAAACACACGGCAATGGTACAGGGACCTGCAACACACGCTCAATGGTACAGGGACCTGAAACACACGCTCAATGGTACAGGGACCTGAAACACACGGCTCAATGGTACAGGGACCTGAAACACACGGCTCAATGGTACAGGGACCTGCAAACACACGGCTCAATGGTACAGGGACCTGCAAACACACGGCTCAATGGTCAGGGACCTGGAAACACACGGCTCAATGGTACAGGGACCTGCAAACACACGGCCAATGGTACAGGGACCTGCAAACACACGGCTCAATGGTACAGGGACCTGCAAACACACGGCTCAATGGTACAGGGACCTGCAAACACACGGCTCAATGGTACAGGGACCTGCAAACACACGGCTCAATGGTACAGGGACCTGCAAACACACGGCTCAATGGTACAGGGACCTGCAAACACACGGCTCAATGGTACAGGGACCTGCAAACACACGCTCAATGGTACAGGGACCTGCAAACACACGGCTCAATGGTACAGGGACCTGAAACACACGGCTCAATGGTACAGGGACCTGCAAACACACGGCTCAATGGTACAGGGACCTGCAAACACACGGCTCAATGGTCTACAGGGACCTGCAAACACACGGCTCAATGGTACAGGGACCTGCAAACACACGGCTCAATGGTACAGGGACCTGCAAACACACGGCTCAATGGTACAGGGACCTGCAAACACACGGCTCAATGGTACAGGGACCTGCAAACACACGGCTCAATGGTACAGGGACCTGCAAACACACGGCTCAATGGTACAGGGACCTGCAAACACACGGCTCAATGGTACAGGGACCTGCAAACACACGGCTCAATGGTACAGGGACCTGCAAACACACGGCTCAATGGTACAGGGACCTGCAAACACACGGCTCAATGGTACAGGGACCTGCAAACACACGGCTCAATGGTACAGGGACCTGCAAACACACGGCTCAATGGTACAGGGACCTGCAAACACACGGCTCAATGGTACAGGGACCTGCAAACACACGGCTCAATGGTACAGGGACCTGCAAACACACGGCTCAATGGTACAGGGACCTGCAAACACACGGCTCAATGGTACAGGGACCTGCAAACACACGGCTCAATGGTACAGGGACCTGCAAACACACGGCTCAATGGTACAGGGACCTGCAAACACACGGCTCAATGGTACAGGGACCTGCAAACACACGGCTCAATGGTACAGGGACCTGCAAACACACGGCTCAATGGTACAGGGACCTGAAACACACGGCTCAATGGTACAGGGACCTGCAAACACACGGCTCAATGGTACAGGGACCTGCAAACACACGGCTCAATGGTACAGGGACCTGCAAACACACGGCTCAATGGTACAGGGACCTGCAAACACACGGCTCAATGGTACAGGGACCTGCAAACACACGGCTCAATGGTACAGGGACCTGCAAACACACGGCTCAATGGTACAGGGACCTGCAAACACACGGCTCAATGGTACAGGGACCTGCAAACACACGGCTCAATGGTACAGGGACCTGCAAACACACGGCTCAATGGTACAGGGACCTGCAAACACACGGCTCAATGGTACAGGGACCTGCAAACACACGGCTCAATGGTACAGGGACCTGCAAACACACGGCTCAATGGTACAGGGACCTGCAAACACACGGCTCAATGGTACAGGGACCTGCAAACACACGGCTCAATGGTACAGGGACCTGCAAACACACGGCTCAATGGTACAGGGACCTGCAAACACACGGCTCAATGGTACAGGGACCTGCAAACACACGGCTCAATGGTACAGGGACCTGCAAACACACGGCTCAATGGTACAGGGACCTGCAAACACACGGCTCAATGGTACAGGGACCTGCAAACACACGGCTCAATGGTACAGGGACCTGCAAACACACGGCTCAATGGTACAGGGACCTGCAAACACACGGCTCAATGGTACAGGGACCTGCAAACACACGGCTCAATGGTACAGGGACCTGCAAACACACGGCTCAATGGTACAGGGACCTGCAAACACACGGCTCAATGGTACAGGGACCTGCAAACACACGGCTCAATGGTACAGGGACCTGCAAACACACGGCTCAATGGTACAGGGACCTGCAAACACACGGCTCAATGGTACAGGGACCTGCAAACACACGGCTCAATGGTACAGGGACCTGCAAACACACGGCTCAATGGTACAGGGACCTGCAAACACACGGCTCAATGGTACAGGGACCTGCAAACACACGGCTCAATGGTACAGGGACCTGCAAACACACGGCTCAATGGTACAGGGACCTGCAAACACACGGCTCAATGGTACAGGGACCTGCAAACACACGGCTCAATGGTACAGGGACCTGCAAACACACGGCTCAATGGTACAGGGACCTGCAAACACACGGCTCAATGGTACAGGGACCTGCAAACACACGGCTCAATGGTACAGGGACCTGCAAACACACGGCTCAATGGTACAGGGACCTGCAAACACACGGCTCAATGGTACAGGGACCTGCAAACACACGGCTCAATGGTACAGGGACCTGCAAACACACGGCTCAATGGTACAGGGACCTGCAAACACACGGCTCAATGGTACAGGGACCTGCAAACACACGGCTCAATGGTACAGGGACCTGCAAACACACGGCTCAATGGTACAGGCACCTGCAAACACACGGCTCAATGGTACAGGGACCTGCAAACACACGGCTCAATGGTACAGGCACCTGCTCAAGAGTAAACAAATGGCTCAACAATTCAAGGATTTGGAAACCTACAGCTCATCATTACACTGACTAGCAACAAAATGGCTCAACAGCAGTCGACATAAACCAATAACGACACACAACTGACCTACACAACCCACTGTTTCTACACACACAGCTTACTGAATCTGAATAGATCAATAACTGATGAACTTACCACATATAGACTCAGCACAGCGAAAAATAATTACTCCTACCAGAGGGGTGCTTCAATGGCCACCCTTCCTCACAGGCCTGTGGTTCCTGGCACCATCTCATGCACTAAGACTGGACTCTTAAGCATCAGCCTGCACCGCTAATGCACTATTCAGTGGAGCCTAGCCAATGACACTAATACTAATGGCACTTGCTCCGTACAAGTGTGTTATTCATTTAGCATATGTATGTGGAAGCTCTCAATTTTCATCACAGCAAGCAAAACAGAGGACGGATTGCCTAAGACAAAACAAGAGATGAATTGACTAAGACAAGACAGGGGATGGATTGGCTAAGACAAAACAAGGGATAGATTGACTAAGACAAGACAGGGGGTGGATTGACTAAGACAAAACAGGGGATGGATTGACTAAGACAAAACAGGGGATGGATTGACTAAGACAAAACAGGGGGTGGATTGACTAAGACAAAACAAAGGGGGGGATTGCTTAAGACAAAAAAAGAATGAGGGGGTGGATTGACCCCAAAAAACAAAAAACAAAAAAGGGTGGATTGCTTAAGACAAAACAGGAGATGAATTGACTAAGACAAAACAGAGGGATGGATTGCCTAAGACAAGACAGGGGATGGATTACTAAGACAAAACAAGGGATGGATTGACTAAGACAAAACAGGAGATGAATTGACTAAGACAAAACAGGGGTTGGATTGCCTAAGACAAAACAGGGGATGGATTGACTAAGACAAAACAGGGGGTTGATTGACTAAGACAAAACAGGGGATGGATTGATTAAGACAAAACAGGAGATGGATTGACTAAGACAAAACAGGGGATGGATTGACTAAGACAAAACAGGGGATGGATTGACTAAGACAAAACAGGGGATGGATTGACTAAGACAAAACAGGGGATGGATTGACTAAGACAAAACAGGGGGGTTGGATTTGCCTAACTAAGACAAAACAGGGGATGGATTGACTTTAAGACAAAACAGGAGATGGATTGACTAAGACAAAACAGGGGATGGATTGACTAAGACAAAACAGGGGATGGATTGACTAAGACAAGACAGAGGATGGATTAACTAAGACAAGACAGGGGGTGGATTGACTAAGACAAAACAGGGGATGGATTGACTAAGACAAGACAGACGATGGATTAACTAAGACAAGACAGGGGGTGGATTGACTAAGACAAAACAGGGGATGGATTGCCTAAGACAAAACAGGGGATGGATTGACTAAGACAAAACAGGGGATGGATTGACTAAGATAAGACAGAGGATGGATTAACCAAGACAAGACAGGGGTTGGATTGACTAAGACAAGACAGGGGATGGATTGACTAAGACAAGACAGGGGGTGGATTGACTAAGACAAAACAGGGGATAGATTGACTAAGACAAAACAGGGGATGGATTGACTAAGACAAAATGGGATAGATTGACTAAGACAAAACAAGGGATGGATTGCCTAAGACAAAACAGGGGATACATTGACTAAGACAAAACATGGGAAGAATTGAATAAAATAAAAAGCTCATGAGGAAAATCAACAGAATCCATTATTAATTTTTTTAAAATAAAACACCCCGGTATCACAGGGGAGACTATTTTCGTGACACACGTAAACATTTCCGCATTGTAATAATTTCCAGTAAATAAAACCACTGTTTTTGAGTGGAATTGATTTTAAATATCAAAATTGGGCTTACAATCATGTAAGCATGTCAATGAAGCAGTTCCCAGATTTCCAACGTTAGAATTTTCATAAATATAATTTTGTTGGTTGTCACACATTTTAAAGGTCGAAACGGTTTTTGTTGGTCAATAAAAACAGAATGATCAGTGTTTAACATTTGGAAGTAGCAGTTCAACATTCCTACTCTTTATTTATTTTTCTTAACATTATTCTATGACCATTTCCCATGATAAACATGTACACATGCTCATATTTCATGTGTATTGTGTATAATTATATGCTTATGAGCATGTTGACTTCACCAACATAATTTATATTAATGACAAAAGGAATAATTAATGTTAATAAAAATAATTCAACATGCAACGTCTTCATACAAAGTCACTGAACAATACTTTATTGTCCTCAGAAACATATGCAATGTTTTCAAATCCCACCACATTTTTGGTCATTGAAATTAGGTTACAAAATGCACAACTTTCCAGGATTTTGAAAACCCATGGGAACCCTGATCAATTCTGCCTAACCCAATGAACCTTCTTACTTGGAATGAAAATCCAACCAGATAACTATAATGTATTGCTTTCAATACACTTGAGCTTAATATTCCCCAGTTTGACATGCTGTTTTAGGTAATGTATTTTTTTCAGGAGAGATTTGGGCATTTGCTGATAATAAGCCAATGGCTTCTTGTCTACTTCCAATAAAGAATGAATTGTTTTGGGACGTGAATCCTGCTATTTTATAACTAACCATTTCAGTACAGCAGCTTAATATTCATCAGTTTGACAGGCTGTTACAGGCAATGTATTTTTTTCTGAAGGAGAGATTTAGGCATTCGCTGATTATAAGCCAATGGCTTTGCTTTGGACATGAACCTTGCTATTCTATAACTAACCATTTCAGTACCACCACCCTCAGAGGCTCTGCTCATTGAGTACTGTATTCCCAGAGACTTCACATGAACATCGACTGCATCACTTCAAATCAAGATTTTAATAGCAAACATGTATTTCTCTCATTGGAGCAGTATAATATTACAAATTAACATAATTTAATCATATTTTAATTTCACCCTCATGAATGTGATAATTATGTCATTATTCATAATTACCACAGTGATCAAACACACCGTTGCTGTTAGAGGTAGGTTTGTTTAACACAGTGATCAAGCACACCGCTGCTGTTAGTGGCAGGTTTGTTTACCACAGTGATCAAGCACACCGCTGCTGCTAGTGGCAGGTTTGTTTACCACAGTGATCAAGCACACCGCTGCTGCTAGTGGCAGGTTTGTTTACCACAGTGATCAAGCACACCGCTGCTGCTAGTGGCAGGTTTGTTTACCACAGTGATCAAGCACACCGCTGCTGCTAGTGGCAGGTTTGTTTACCACAGTGATCAAGCACACCGCTGCTGCTAGTGGCAGGTTTGTTTAACACAGTGATCAAGCACACCGCTGCTGTTAGTGGCAGGTTTGTTTAACACAGTGATCAAGCACACCGCTGCTGCTAGTGGCAGGTTTGTTTAACACAGTGATCAAGCACACCGCTGCTGCTAGTGGCAGGTTTGTTTAACACAGTGATCAAGCACACCGCTGCTGCTAGTGGCAGGTTTGTTTACCACAGTGATCAAGCACACCGCTGCTGCTAGTGGCAGGTTTGTTTACCACAGTGATCAAGCACACCGCTGCTGCTAGTGGCAGGTTTGTTTACCACAGTGATCAAGCACACCGCTGCTGCTAGTGGCAGGTTTGTCTACCACAGTGATCAAGCACACCGCTGCTGTCAGTGGCAGGTTTGTTTACCACAGTGATCAAGCACACCGCTGCTGCTAGTGGCAGGTTTGTCTACCACAGTGATCAAACACACCGCTGCTGTCAGTGGCAGGTTTGTCTACCACAGTGATCAAGCACACCGCTGCTGCTAGTGGCAGGTTTGTCTACCACAGTGATCAAGCACACCGCTGCTGTTAGTGGCAGGTTTGTCTACCACAGTGATCAAACACACCCCTGCTGTTAGAGGCAGGTTTGTCTACCACAGTGATCAAACACACCGCTGCTGTTAGTGGCAGGTTTGTCTACCACAGTGATCAAACACACCGCTGCTGTTAGTGGCAGGTTTGTCTACCACAGTGATCAAACACACCGCTGCTGTTAGTGGCAGGTTTGTCTACCACAGTGATCAAGCACACCGCTGCTGCTAGTGGCAGGTTTGTCTACCACAGTGATCAAACACACCGCTGCTGTTAGTGGCAGGTTTGTCTACCACAGTGATCAAGCACACCGCTGCTGTTAGTGGCAGGTTTGTCTACCACAGTGATCAAGCACACCGCTGCTGTTAGTGGCAGGTTTGTCTACCACAGTGATCAAGCACACCGCTGCTGCTAGTGGCAGGTTTGTCTACCACAGTGATCAAACACACCGCTGCTGTTAGTGGCAGGTTTGTCTACCACAGTGATCAAGCACACCGCTGCTGTTAGTGGCAGGTTTGTCTACCACAGTGATCAAGCACACCGCTGCTGTTAGTGGCAGGTTTGTCTACCACAGTGATCAAACACACCGCTGCTGTTAGTGGCAGGTTTGTCTACCACAGTGATCAAACACACCGCTGCTGTTAGTGACAGGTTTGTCTACCACAGTGATCAAACACACCGCTGCTGTTAGTGGCAGGTTTGTCTACCACAGTGATCAAACACACCGCTGCTGTTAGTGACAGGTTTGTCTACCACAGTGATCAAGCACACCGCTGCTGTTAGTGGCAGGTTTGTCTACCACAGTGATCAAACACACCGCTGCTGTTAGTGGCAGGTTTGTCTACCACAGTGATCAAGCACACCGCTGCTGTTAGTGGCAGGTTTGTCTACCACAGTGATCAAACACACCGCTGCTGTTAGTGGCAGGTTTGTCTACCACAGTGATCAAACACACCGCTGCTGTTAGTGACAGGTTTGTCTACCACAGTGATCAAACACACCGCTGCTGTTAGTGGCAGGTTTGTCTACCACAGTGATCAAACACACCGCTGCTGTTAGTGACAGGTTTGTCTACCACAGTGATCAAGCACACCGCTGCTGTTAGTGGCAGGTTTGTCTACCACAGTGATCAAACACACCGCTGCTGTTAGTGGCAGGTTTGTCTACCACAGTGATCAAACACACCGCTGCTGTTAGTGGCAGGTTTGTCTACCACAGTGATCAAACACACCGCTGCTGTTAGTGGCAGGTTTGTTTCTTCCAGTAACAAGTGTCACGACTATACCAGCGTTATTATGATTGCTACAGCCAATATCCAACAAAATACATCACCAAAGCCATACAAAATCCACATAACTAAACTATAACTTGGTCAATCGCCTTCACCAATGTAAATACCATCGTCTACTATTATTGCAGTCGAAACTGTTTGCAGTCGGTTGAACTAAACCACAATTCTAGAAAAATGTCAATAACGTAATTAAATTATTTGCAATTGTCACTAAAACCAATCTGAACAGCTGACATCTTGAAAGCCAAAAATTTCACACATCACACTGAAGTGTCAGAAACGATGTCGCTAGTGCTTCAGCCTGTTGTATTGAAATTGTTAAAGAATTGATATTTATATGTTCCTTACTTTTTCCCACAGTGTGGTGGGAGTATGGGGCAACCGCAGGCTGTCTGTGGGAAGTAACAAGACAACCCAGGGGAGACAGCTCACAGTCATCTAATCCGACAAATGAAATGACGAATGGTTTGGTAGAAAAGCAGACCCACATATTACAGACCCAGGGGTCCATAATGGAATATGAACCCTTGTATTCAAGTTCTATGGATGGGTCCAAATCTGACACTCATGAATCAACCATCCACTTTCAATAGGGGTCCATATTGTAGCTATTGCAGGAGTGATGGATGGCTACATGCATCTTACGGACCATGGGTCCACTTTCAATAGGGGTCCATATTGTATCTGATGCAGGAGTGATGGATGGCTACATGCATCTTATGGACCATGGGTCCACTTTCAATAGGGGTCCATATTGTATCTAATGTAGGAGTGATGGATGGCTACAGACATCATACGGACCATGGGTCCACTTTCAATAGGGGTCCATATTGTATCTAATGTAGGAGTGATGGATGGCGACAGACATCTTACGGACCATGGGTCCACTTTCAATAGGGGTCCATATTGTATCTAATGTGGGAGTGATGGATGGCTACAGACATCTTACGGACCATGGGTCCACTTTCAATAGGGGTCCATATTGTATCTAATGCAGGAGTGATGGATGGCTACAGACATCTTACGGACCATGGGTCCATTTTCAATAGGGGTCCATATTGAATCTAATGTGGGAGTGATGGATGGCTACAGACATCTGCCACAGGCCAGCTAGGACACTCACTGTTAGCCTTGGGACAGTTGATGCGGAAGAAGTGGTTGTTTCCCCACAGGATGCGATCCCCGTGCTTCACCCGCGTCTTTGTGGTGATGGTGCGGCCATTGACACACGTCCTACAAGAACACACTTCCAAGTTTACACACTTTAAACATTTACGTAAACATTAGAAACAAATGTACATATGTGACGTGTTCTAACGAAATGAGTCGTATGTCAGCGAACTTGATTTCGAGAAAACACCGCATAAACATGTAACGATGAATTTCGACGATTTTGACTTTTTGTCACCAAAGTCTACTTTTGCATCTTTTTTGTCAATTGGCAATGCTTATTTCTCGTTTACATTATTATTTAGTACATTTTATAGCCTTTTTAGACACACTACGTAACATTTCACGCATGAATTTCGTAAAACAGAACCGATAAATCGCACTAGTTCAAGTCGCATTCTTTGGGGTTTCCCTCAACGCATGGCGGACTTATTTGGTACTACAGGAAAGCCCTGGACGCCCTCTTTCGGATTCTTGTAGTAGAAATTCCCACTGACGTCATTGTAAGCCAATAGCAGCATTTAATGCGAGAGGCCTATCTGTGAACAAACGTCACTAGACGCCGCGAGGAGCTGACATCGTGCCCCTGATTGGCTTAGAGCTGTGCGCGCAGGCGCAGTGCGCTCTCGCTAGCCATAAACAACGTGGAATTGATCGGGTCGCTGCTACAAAACATTGCTAAATACTCGGATTATGTTGTAATAATTTCAGTAAACAGTTAGCATGATATATCTTCGACAGCGAACATGCCTTGGGAGTTTATTTCGAATGCATCAAATGGAGTAATAGAAGCAAAACGGCCGATTTTGGATCGACAATGTACTCGACTGTGTGCTTATGTGACCGCGAACTTCAAATGCATTTTTCTCCGTTTGAAACTTTCTACCCTAGGCATGTTCAGCGTCCAATAACTTTGGCTGTGTGTGAGATATGTCCATAATTTTTACACCGTTGGAAAGATTAATACATCTTCTTTCCAATGGTGTGACTAACTCAATTATTATTTTTTTTGACATACGACTCATTTCGTTAGGACACGTCACATATCATAATTTCACAGGTTTGTACTTTGAAAAAAACTTTGTTGTTTTTATATATATATATATATATTACATATATATGTTACATGTTTGTACATGTATGTATATAAATTATATATAATATATATATATATATATATATAAATTATATAATATATATATATATATACATAATATATATATATATATATATATATATCATACATAATATATATATATATATATATATATATATATATATATATATATATATATATAATTATATACACACACCTGGGAGAACACACTTCAGCATTTACAACAACACATGCACATGCCCATGCCCACACTTACACACACTACATATATACATACACAAGCACGTGTATGCGCGCGCACATGCGCCCACACACACACACACACACACACACACACACACACACACACACACTCATAGTTCAAATATATTACAACAGAAAGCACATCATTTTCTCTTCAAGTAATTCCACGAAACTATTTGTTGACACAATATCATACCTGGCGCCCTCTAGTGGTGTGATGTAGACGTCATTGTGGTCAATGTCGAGGACACAGTGTTCAGCCGTGATGCCAAGTCCACTCAACTGGATGTCTTGTTCCGTCGGGGCGTTTGACCGTCCAACCATCGTGTGCTCCTGGAGGGGGTAGAAGGGTAATATTGGATATTTTATTTTATCAGTTTCATTGAGGGTAATAATATTAACCTTCATTTTTACACTTGTCTCCAGAGTATATGTGTTCAATAATGTGTACACGTTACATAGTCATCTATAAAACAATATAAACTATGTATACACAATCAAATAAAAGTGCCATGATTATGACTATGACTTTAGCTCTCACGTGTTAGGGGCATTGCTTACTACATCAGTATAGGTACAAACTATTTTTTTTGAATGGTTTCGTATGTGCATGTTCTGCTGAAAAATGCTGTACTTAAGCTATTTTTGAACTACAAGTCTGGTTCCAATTCATGGATCTGTTGTCTTTGTTTAAGCATCACATGAAATGTTCAAAATGGAAATGTTTAAAATGTTAAATAAAAGTAATTATTTGAATACACATTACTGTGCAACCACTCGTGGGAATGGTGGACTGGTAAATATACTGAGATTTCCGGTAAGTGCCCTCAGGCTCGAATCCTTTGTCCTCCATGATTCACACACACTAAAGCATGGCTGGACAACTAATTTCAAACCAGACAGCTCAATGGACAGTTAATGGTCAGACTGATCAATGGATATGACACGTTGACAGGGAGGAGGGGAAATGACTGGGTGATAGCTCAGTGGACAGTTAATGGTCAGACTGACCAGTGGAGATGACACATTGACAGGGAGGAGGGGAAATGACTGGGTGATAGCTCAGTGGACAGTTAATGGTCAGACTGACCAGTGGAGATGACACAATGACAGGGAGGAGGGGAAATGACTGGGTGATAGCTCAGTGGACAGTTAATGGTCAGACTGACCAGTGGAGATGACACATTGACAGGGAGGAGGGGAAATGACTGGGTGATAGCTCAGTGGACAGTTAATGGTCAGACTGACCAGTGGAGATGACACAATGACAGGGAGGAGGGGAACTGACTTGGTGATAGCTCAGTGGACAGTTAATGGTCAGACTGACCAGTGGAGATGACACATTGACAGGGAGGAGGGGAACTGACTTGGTGATAGCTCAGTGGACAGATAATGGTCAGACTGACCAGTGGAGATGACACAATGATAGGGAGAAGTGGAACTGACTGGGTGATAGCTCAGTGGACAGGTAACGGTCAGACTGACCAGTGGAGATGACACAATGACAGGGAGGAGGGGAACTGACTTGGTGATAGCTCAGTGGACAGGTAACGGTCAGACTGACCAGTGGAGATGACACAATGACAGGGAGGAGGGGAACTGACTTGGTGATAGCTCAGTGGACAGGTAACGGTCAGACTGACCAGTGGAGATGACACAATGACAGGGAGGAGGGGAACTGACTTGGTGATAGCTCAGTGGACAGGTAACGGTCAGACTGACCAGTGGAGATGACACAATGACAGGGAGGAGGGGAACTGACTTGGTGATAGCTCAGTGGACAGGTAATGGTCAGACTGACCAGTGGAGATGACACAATGACAGGGAGGAGGTGAACTGACTTGGTGATAGCTCAGTGGACAGGTAATGGTCAGACTGACCAGTGGAGATGACACAATGACAGGGAGGAGGGGAAATGACTGGGTGATAGCTCAGTGGACAGGTAATGGTCAGACTGACCAGTGGAGATGACACAATGACAGGGAGGAGGGGAACTGACTGGGTGATAGCTCAGTGGACAGGTAATGGTCAGACTGACCAGTGGAGATGACACAATGATAGGGAGAAGTGGAACTGACTGGGTGATAGCTCAGTGGACAGGTAATGGTCAGACTGACCAGTAGAGATGACACATTGACAGGGAGGAGGGGAAATGACTGGGTGATAGCTCAGTGGACAGATAACGGTCAGACTGACCAGTAGAGATGACACATTGACAGGGAGGAGGGGAAATGACTGGGTGATAGCTCAGTGGACAGATAACGGTCAGACTGACCAGTAGAGATGACACATTGACAGGGAGGAGGGGAAATGACTGGGTGATAGCTCAGTGGACAGATAACGGTCAGACTGACCAGTAGAGATGACACATTGACAGGGAGGAGGGGAAATGACTGGGTGATAGCTCAGTGGACAGATAACGGTCAGACTGACCAGTGGAGATGACACAATGACAGGGAGGAGGGGAACTGACTGGGTGATAGCTCAGTGGACAGATAATGGTCAGACTGACCAGTGGAGATGACACAATGACAGGGAGGAGGGGAACTGACTGGGTGATAGCTCAGTGAACAGGTAATGGTCAGACTGACCAGTGGAGATGACACATTGACAGGGAGGAGGGGAACTGACTGGGTGATAGCTCAGTGGACAGGTAATGGTCAGACTGACCAGTGGAGATGACACATTGACAGGGAGGAGGGGAACTGACTTGATGATAGCTCAGTGGACAGAAAAAGGTCAGACTGACCAGTGGATGGATGACACTTCGACAGGGAGGGGGGAACAAGCTAGAGTATGGTAACCCACCCCACTCAGGATAAATATGGCATGTTGTTGACCTATGACCCACTGACCTTGAGGTAGTAGACGAGAAGTTCGTTGAGTGAGGGGTCAGCGTTGAGGTTGACCAGGTAATACTTGCACTGTTCCACCTTGATGCCCGACGTCTCCACGGAGATGCCCATCTTCTCCAGGGCCGCCGTCCGCTCCTGCCACAGAACACACTCGTCATATCATCATCATCACCACCACCACCACCACCACCACCACCACCACCACCACCACCACCACCACCACCACCACCACCACCACCACCACCACCACCACCACCACCACCACCACCACCACCACCACCACCACCACCACCACCATCACCATCATCATCGTCGTTTAATGGCAGTGTTTCCAGGCTCTTTCAACCCAACTGACTTTGTTCCCAATCTGGAATGGTCCTGAGCATCAGGTGTTGATACCCAAGTGAGCAGACACTAGTTGTGTTTGGCCGCCCTACTGGAGCGGTCTCCTCCACCACGGAGTTTGTACAATTTCAGCCTACTTTTTCTCATTACCCCGCAGTCACCTGTATTCACTCTTCTTCACAGTTTGTCACTGGGCTGTCTGTCATAATAAGAATAGTTCTTATTATGCGTAACATCTAACATGTAGTTAACCAATGTGCTTACATTTTCATTTTCAAAATATAATCTATGATCAAGTGTGTGTGTGTGTGTGTGTGTGTGTGTGTGTGTGTGTGTGTGTGTGTGTGTGTGTGTGTGTGTGTGTGCGCGCGTGCGTGCGTGCGTGTGTGCGTGCATGCATGCATGTGTACAAGGTGCATGCATATACACGTGCATATGACGGGTACATCAACATCTTCCTGACAGAAGGTTTGCATCTTAGACACTGAATTTTCTGGGTTAATCTATAACCATTGGAAGAAGGGTAATGTTTTTATTGGATAATTGCTGTAGGATTTTATCAGTTTTATGACGTAAATCGACTGTTCTTACTTAATAAGAGTATATTTTCTGTGAATGTCATGATGGCACATATCAAGTCACCATATAAAGCTGGTCCAATAAACATTGGTGGCACAATAAACACTGCTGATAGCACAAAGTAGTCAATAAACACTGGCAATCTTGCAATATCTACAGCTAGCTGGCAAATAAACAATGACATGAGCCAGCACAATTTCTTCCTCTTTAAACGCTGTTGATTTAAAATAAATTGATATATTACCCAATGAACACTACCACCGCGTCAATAAAAACACAATCACGGGGGAAATAATACTGTCTATTTAAATGCCCCAAATAAAACAACAATAACATGACAACCAAACTGTTTATTATTAACTGCAACTTTGAACACAAACATTGAACATGTTAAGCAACACCATTGCTTAGTGTTAAATTATTATGCTAAAAATGATCCTAATGATCATCACCAATTTCACTGATTATTTCAACAGAATTATGCAGTCTTTTCTTACATCAACTGCGTGTAATATTACTTAACTCCACAAATTGGAACTTCAACAAAACAAATCGAAGAAGCATTTTTAAAGGCATACTATTAAACAATTATTACAATATAAAGTTTGCAAACAAAACACTGACATGTTTGAAGTTTCGCATTTTTGCAGGTGTAGTTTATTAGTATGACAATCACAACCACCATTAAATAAATCTTATTTCTACCATCAATCGTACCAGCCTTTTGACATCATCTAAACGCGTGACAGTCAGACAGGTTATGGCGAGAACGCAGATAACGCATTAATGTGGGCATCATTGCACATAAAGCTGCCAACTTGGTCTCGATGGCATTACGCGGCTCACCGAGCCATATATCAGAAATTTCCTGCACTGTTACCATGGCAATGAGGATTTAACAAACCAGCGCCAACAATAAGGACTCGGACGGAATCAATAGAACAGTGACAAACTGAGTCTTAGCTTGTTGTGGACATCACAGGCAGATTTGTGTTGAACATTAATATAGTTGTCAGATGAGTACAAGCGTTCATCAAAGGTAGAGTCTGATTGTTTTAATGTAAAATCAACTTATGTAACATAAATTACAAATATCCTGAAATCATGACCAAATTAAGGACTGAACGATGTACATTATTTTACCATTATCTGTTATTAGTTGTAAATTAAATATATTTTCTTTGCAACTGCAAATCTCGTGAATGCATTACCTAAATATATTTCATTGAATGAACATGACATGTTTGTACAAATGAACCGACAAAAATATGCATACATGAATACACATATTGATTTACACATGAAAAACAGATACCAAGAACACAGAACAGACACATGTCTCTAGACATATGCAGGCATCCACATACACACTTATACATATGCAGGCATGTGACGACGTCCATGCGAATACACACTTACACACATATACACGTATTCACACAACATGCACACACCCATGCATGCACGCACACAAACCTAACAAAACCAGTTTGTAAACTTGAAAGAGTAAGACCGAAATATTCCCCAAGTACTCAATACATGTCCCTCTACAACAAGTCAACAACCTCAAAAATAAGTCCAAGTACTCAATACATGTCCCTCTACAACAAGTCAACAACCTCAAAAATAAGTCCAAGTACTCAACACATGTCCCTCTACAACAAGTCAACAACCTCAAAAATAAGTCCAAGTACTCAATACATGTCCCTCTACAACAAGTCAACAACCTCAAAAATAAGTCCAAGTACTCAATACATGTCCCTCTACAACAAGTCAACAACCTCAAAAATAAGTCCAAGTACTCAATACATGTCCCTCTACAACAAGTCAACAACCTCAAAAATAAGTCCAAGTACTCAATACATGTCCCTCTACAACAAGTCAACAACCTCAAAAATAAGTCCAAGTACTCAATACATGTCCCTCTACAACAAGTCAACAACCTCAAAAATAAGTCCAAGTACTCAACACATGTCCCTCTACAACAAGTCAACCACCTCAAAAATAAGTCCAAGTACTCAACACATGTCCCTCTACAACAAGTCAACAACCTCAAAAATAAGTCCAAGTACTCAATACATGTCCCTCTACAACAAGTCAACAACCTCAAAAATAAGTCCAAGTACTCAATCCATGTCCCTCTACAACAAGTCAACAACCTCAAAAATAACTCCAAGTACTCAATACATGTCCCTCTACAACAAGTCAACAACCTCAAAAATAAGTCCAAGTACTCAATACATGTCCCTCTACAACAAGTCAACAACCTCAAAAATAACTCCAAGTACTCAATACATGTCCCTCTACAACAAGTCAACAACCTCAAAAATAAGTCCAAGTACTCAATACATGTCCCTCTACAACAAGTCAACAACCTCAAAAATAAGTCCAAGTACTCAATACATGTCCCTCTACAACAAGTCAACAACCTCAAAAATAAGTCCAAGTACTCAACACATGTCCCTCTACAACAAGTCAACCACCTCAAAAATAAGTCCAAGTACTCAACACATGTCCCTCTACAACAAGTCAACAACCTCAAAAATAAGTCCAAGTACTCAATCCATGTCCCTCTACAACAAGTCAACAACCTCAAAAATAACTCCAAGTACTCAATACATGTCCCTCTACAACAAGTCAACAACCTCAAAAATAACTCCAAGTACTCAATACATGTCCCTCTACAACAAGTCAACAACCTCAAAAATAAGTCCAAGTACTCAATCCATGTCCCTCTACAACAAGTCAACAACCTCAAAAATAACTCCAAGTACTCAATACATGTCCCTCTACAACAAGTCAACAACCTCAAAAATAAGTCCAAGTACTCAATACATGTCCCTCTACAACAAGTCAACAACCTCAAAAATAACTCCAAGTACTCAATACATGTCCCTCTACAACAAGTCAACAACCTCAAAAATAACTCCAAGTACTCAATACATGTCCCTCTACAACAAGTCAACAACCTCAAAAATAAGTCCAAGTACTCAATACATGTCCCTCTACAACAAGTCAACAACCTCAAAAATAACTCCAATTACTCAATAAATGTCCCTCTACAACAAGTCAACAACCTCAAAAATAAGTCCAAGTACTCAATACATGTCCCTCTACAAGTCAACAACCTCAAAAATAAGTCCAAGTACTCAATACATGTCCCTCTACAACAAGTCAACAACCTCAAAAATACATCCAAGTACTCAATACATGTCCCTCTACAACAAGTCAACAACCTCAAAAATAAGTCCAAGTACTCAATACATGTCCCTCTACAACAAGTCAACAACCTCAAAAATAAGTCCAAGTACTCAACACATGTCCCTCTACAACAAGTCAACCACCTCAAAAATAAGTCCAAGTACTCAACACATGTCCCTCTACAACAAGTCAACAACCTCAAAAATAAGTCCAAGTACTCAATACATGTCCCTCTACAACAAGTCAACAACCTCAAAAATAAGTCCAAGTACTCAATCCATGTCCCTCTACAACAAGTCAACAACCTCAAAAATAACTCCAAGTACTCAATACATGTCCCTCTACAACAAGTCAACAACCTCAAAAATAACTCCAAGTACTCAATACATGTCCCTCTACAACAAGTCAACAACCTCAAAAATAAGTCCAAGTACTCAATACATGTCCCTCTACAACAAGTCAACAACTTCAAAAATAACTCCAAGTACTCAATACATGTCCTCTACAACAAGTCAACAACCTCAAAAATAAGTCCAAGTACTCAACACGTGTCCCTCTACAACAAGTCAACAACCTCAAAAATAAGTCCAAGTACTCAACACGTGTCCCTCTACAACAAGTCAACAACCTCAAAAATAAGTCCAAGTACTCAACACATGTCCCTCTACAACAAGTCAACAACCTCAAAAATAAGTCCAAGTACTCAACACATGTCCCTCTACAACAAGTCAACAACCTCAAAAATAAGTCCAAGTACTCAACACATGTCCCTCTACAACAAGTCAACAACCTCAAAAATAAGTCCAAGTACTCAACACATGTCCCTCTACAACAAGTCAACAACCTCAAAAATAAGTCCAAGTACTCAACACATGTCCCTCTACAACAAGTCAACCACCTCAAAAATAAGTCCAAGTACTCAACACATGTCCCTCTACAACAAGTCAACCACCTCAAAAATACGTCCAAGTACTCAACACATGTCCCTCTACAACAAGTCAACGACCTCAAAAATACGTCCAAGTACTCAACACATGTCCCTCTACAACAAGTCAACGACCTCAAAAATACGTCCAAGTACTCAACACATGTCCCTCTACAACAAGTCAACCACCTCAAAAATACGTCCAAGTACTCAACACATGTCCCTCTACAACAAGTCAACGACCTCAAAAATACGTCCAAGTACTCAACACATGTCCCTCTACAACAAGTCAACCACCTCAAAAATACGTCCAAGTACTCAATACATGTCCCTCTACAACAGGTCAACGACCTCAAAAATACGTCCAAGTACTCAACACATGTCCCTCTACAACAAGTCAATGACCTCAAAACTAAGTCCAAGCACTCAATACATGTCCCTCTACAACAAGTCAACAACCTCAAAAATAAGTCCAACATTTTGCTGCAGTGGACCTCATTGAGATTCCTAGACTAACTGCATTATCCCTGTGCAGCAACCACTGCAAGCAATCAGCTTCCAATCCAATTGAACCAGTCACCCATCCCAGTCCTCACTGCCTGGCCATTATACAATAACTGGAGATACCAATATGTGTCCAAATTCATGAATTTGTTTTGCATGAATTTGCCCTGGTTGTATTGCACTAGAAGTCAATTTGGTATTGCTGTGAAGTGTGTTACACACCGAGATAATTTTACTTAATTATATAACATTAGTCCAACAATTGGACAGAATTTTAATGTCATATCTACACATGCTGGCCCAAACCCTATAATTACTTGTCTATTTTTGCTACTCTAAAGCAAAGGTGCCCGCTCCTAGGTTTAAATTTTTCATTTAACATCACGGTCTGATGACTACAACCTGCATGTTGAGGGTCTACTTAGTAACCTGCCAATTTGCGTTCAGTTACCTTTTTAAGCTCGGAACAATGTTCACAATTTGAAACATTCCGCTTGCAACACATATAAACAGTAAACAAAACATCCAGTTTCAAAACCAAAATTTATTGGCAGTAATGCAGAGGCAAGCAGAGTTAACCATAATCCTCTTTGATGTTTAACTTTCCCACGTTCTAGACAGGAGACTTCCCGTTACAAATTACTACTCTGGCAATTCTGGGCAGAGGAGCTGACACCTTTAATGCAAGCTTAATATGACATAGGTAACTTGATAATCACGTTGAATGTTACAAACAATTGTTATAGGAATTGGGAACCTACATGATCGCTAGAGGGCGCTAATACGCAACTCGGAACAGTGTCATAATTTTGTTCTTTACAAGCACGCACAGTGTTAATTTCTTTTTTCAGTTCATCTTTGAGTTCCTTTAGGTTCCAACTGTTATAGTCATAACGCATGTCTACAACATGTGTTAACAAGTGCGAGATATAAAAAATAACATAACGCGTGAATGCGGTGTAACCAGGTACTAGGATGCTGGCAGTTGACGGCACGCGGACCGACCTGCATAACGGAACCACCTGGGTGATTGGTTCCATAGGATTCCCAGGAAACTGCTATTGTAGTTATTACCATTTATAGTGGCCCAGCTGTGATTTATCTTTGAGAAGTAAACACGATACAAGAAGTTTTTTGGGCCACAAACGTAAAACACTCAGTGGACTGTTATTATAGTCAATGCACGCGGTTTCCAAGTCATGCAAATCCTGCCTATCAACCAACCTCCTATAGAGGCTGTCAACACAACAACAGCAGTTGTGATGAGAGGATACAGTGGACAGGGTGACAGCAGGGGGGGCTTAGCCACAGACGTCTAGATTCAAGGCAGGCAGGGGCTGACCAAGACTGGTGGAATTAAAAGTGGTCAGCTGGCCACTAGGTGATGTCTTGACTTACCAGTGGTTCCGAGTCTAGACTGATGACAAGCCTTGGTACAACTGGTAGTATGACACATCAGACGGATTAGTGGGGATTAGTAGTACTCAAAATAAATAACTCGATTGACACTGGTCAGTCGTTGCGAAATACTAAATGGAAGTGGTTGACGTGAATAACCTCCACACGAGCCATTCGTGGGCTAACAAGCACATCTTGAATTAATTCAAGACTGACAAAACAAAACTTATTTCTGGCTAAGGGCCTGGGTCCGAGTCAAGCTGACTGACAGCAGAATAACCACAATTGTGTGCGAGAAATTCACCTAATTCCTTAGGCAAATGAGACGATGTACCTAGTGGGGACTCCCTGCCTGTGTCTTGCTTAACACTCAAAATGACACCTGCAGAAGACAGATGACAGATCAAAGTGCCAGAGGTCTCATCAGTCGAGTCTATGACCTTAACAGCGCAGCAATAAATATTACGACCTAATCAGATTTGACGCTGGACAAAGAAGTAGAAAGGAATGGACCATTGGTTCCTGGAATATCTCGTGTTCCAGTCGTTCTGACACGTCTACGTGCAGGAACGAACTTGCGCCTAATGTGAGATCATTATTCGGAGGCAGGTGATTTGATTAAGGAGCGTTGAAGTCAATATGGGAATGTGACTCTGTGAGCCCATTTGTTAAGTCGGATGTTGGCTTTGTATGTGAGTGAGCAATAATAAATGTATTATGCCATCTATAACATCTACATGATCAGGTACACATGAAACTTCACACATATTATTCATAAATAATACTGACTTGACTTTTCTGTAGAGTCATTTCCTTCTATGCATGTGGTTACTGGCACCAGCTGTGAGGATTCATGTCAATAAGACATGTCATCACAACAACGACCTGTCACAACCTCACCCGTCACAACCATGACCTGTCACCACCATGACACATCACAACCGTGACCTGTCACCACCATGACACATCACAACCATGACCTGTCACCACCATGACCTGTTACATCCATGACCTGTCACCACCATGACACATCACAACCATGACCTGTCACCACCATGACACATCACAACCATGACCTGTCACCACCATGACAGGTCACAACCATGACCTGTCACCACCATGACACATCACAACCATGACCTGTCACCACCATGACATATCACAACCATGACCTGTCACCACCATGACACATCACAACCATGACCTGTCACCACCATGACACATCACAACCATGACATGTCACAACCATGACCAGTCACAACCACGATCTGTCACAACCATGACACATCACAACCAAGACCTGTCACAACCGTGACCTGTTACAACGTGACCTGTCACCTACTACGGCCCACACACTTCCTTCAGTTGGTCTACCACAATAATCCATGACCTGTCACCACCATGACACATCACAACCATGACCTGTCACAAACATGACCAGTCACAACCACGATCTGTCACAACCATGACACATCACAACCATGACCTGTCACACCATGACCTGTTACATCCATGACCTGTCACCACCATGACACATCACAACCATGACCTGTCACAAACATGACCAGTCACAACCACGATCTGTCACCACCATGACAGGTCACAACCATGATCTGTCACAACCATGACACATCACAACCACAATCTGTCACAACCATGACACATCACAACCATGACCTGTCGCCACCATGACAGGTCACAACCATGATCTGTCACAACCATGACACATCACAACCATGACCTGTCACAACCATGACACATCACAACCACGATCTGTCACAACCATGACACATCACAACCAAGACCTGTCACAACCGTGACCTGTTACAACATGACCTGTCACCTACTACGGCCCACACACTTCCTTCAGTTGGTCTACCACAATAATCTACTGAGCTAATTTCTTGATTCAATTCAATTTCAGGCTTAACTGAATCACACCTCCGTGTGTTGTTTACTGGTTCTATGAGTATCATCGCTTCCGCCAAGCGGCCATCTTGTCTGCTTACTGGCGTCCTGAACATGTCATCTCATCCGAACATAATCCAATTGTCCACTCTGCCTGTCATACGCCTGGGTTGTCACCACGGCTGACACGAGAACGGGGAAATCTTATAAGAGCAACGTTGCCACAGCAGGTCTATTGTAATGGTGTTTGGGGCAAATTGCCAAACCATATTTCTGAGGACGTCATGTGCGTGACAGCTTTCACCTGGCCAACACTTGGCCCACCCATGCTATGATTCATGTGCACCAAACATGCTATATGATTCATGTGCATCAAACATGCTATAACATTATGATTCATGTGTGTTAAACATCTGCATCCTTGGCTATTCTTGAATTCAAACAATCACACTTTATAATTACATTATTTATATATAAAATGTTTTGCAAGATACTATTTATGCATATAATAATAATATTAATATTTAACATTTCTCAAATGCAATATCCACTATGCTGAATGTACTGTACAATAAACAATCAGCCTACTCAATGTGTGTTATAAAAACTGTGAGAGAATAAAATGTAGAACATGTTAAATTAGTCAAATTAAAACTATTCATTAAACATACCATAATTATACTAACACATGCATAAATAAATAAATATTGATACATATGTATGAAAGTATGACATTTAGTCAAATGTCCTCAAATGTGATGGAATATTTAAAATGTCAGCAGTAACGTTTTTTGAACATATGTGTCATAGGGCCTTTCTGAATGGCGACAAACTTCTGCTGCACTTGATAGCGATGGACAATGCATTCGAAAGCTGAGGTCCAACCACACAAAATGACCAGTCATCAAAACTGGTCAGCTTCATTCGTGGAACGTCAAGCAAACATTGTTCAGACAAACGTGCTCACCCTCAGTACTGGGACCTATTTTATTCTTAATATATATCAATGATAGACAGCATTTACAAGATGATCTTAATAAGTTGATAGAATGGTCTGAGAAGTGGCAAATGCTGTTTAATTTTGGAAAGTGTAAGTGCCTTCACACAGGACATGGGAATGAAGATGCACAATATACAATGGGTGATACTGTACTAAATACTACCTTAAAGGAAAAGGACTTAGGGTTAACTATTAGTGCTGACATGAAGGTATCAGAGCAGTGTGGAATTGCAGCATCGAAGGGAAACCAAATTCTTGGATTAATTAGGCGAAATATAGTGTACAAAGAAAAAGAACTAATAATACCGCTGTATAAAACAATAGTTAGGCCATACTTAGAATATTGTATACAAGCATGGAGGCCATATCGCAAGAAGGATATTGATATGCTAGAAAGAGTACAAAGGAGAGCAACCAAAATGATACCAAAACTCAGGAATATTAGTTATGAAATGCGTCTAAAAGAATGTCGTTTAACAACACTAGAAACCAGAAGATTGAGAGGAGATCAGATTGAGGTGTTTAAAATATTGAATGGATATGAAAATATTGACAGAAATATTTTTTTCACAGTCAAGGAAGAGAGAAGGACTAGAGGACATGGAGTTACATTAGCAAAGAAGCAGTGTAGACTAGATATTAGAAAATTTTCATTTTCACAAAAAACAGTAAACAAATGGAACAGATTACCAGCTGATTGTGTAGGTGCTAGTAGTGTTAATATATTTAAAAATAAAATCGACATATACCTAAGAAGGGCGGGGTATACTTAGATAGATAGGTTGGACTCTCGATAAGCCAAATGGCTTCCTAGTCCACCTGCCATCTAGATGAATCTCTAGGTGGCAATCTTGTTAAATCTTGTTAAACCCTGGACACGGTCTCTTTAACAGGTGAGCCAAGTACAGGTACAGGTACAGGTACAGGTACAGGTACAGGTACAGGTACAGGTACAGGTACAGGTACAGGTACAGGTACAGGTACAGGTACAGGTACAGGTACAGGTACAGGTACAGGGGCACTGCCCCATGTACACATGGAGAAGGTATAGGGGCCTAGGGGTGCACTTAAAGACTCTCTGTGTTTCGCCATAAAGACAATGTAGCAGGTGACATGCTTGAAGATCACTCTCACTGAATGTATGGCTCTGAACAATCACTGTGATCACAGTGATCACTCGCACTGACACCTCGTTGTTTTAGTACAGTTCTTAAAGCTATTCATTACTTTAATTTGATCACATCAGCCTGAAGAGTGATTTACCATGCTCCTCATTGTTCTAAATGTTAAGATCTGCCAGTGCCTATCAGCAGCAGTTTCAGTGCCACTCACTGTGCAAGCAGCCAGCCAACTCCAAGTTGCAGGCAGTTCAACTTCACACAATCCTGCTGTAGGCAATCTAGTCAAATTATGTGTGAGTAGATGGTTCTGGGAAATCTAGACTGCTGATCCTATCTGCATTTCGACACTATGGACTGAGGTGTAGGTTCGTTTGGGGCCAGGCAGGCCACATGTGTCATGTGACTGTCCATGAAAAGGGGACTATAGTCTAAGACACTGTCCCTTGCTACCAAACACCCAGTCGATTGACCTTGTGTATTTCGACAATGTTGACACTGTGTATATGGACTGATGACAAATTACATTCAAAGATGACACTCTATGCTGGACACTGACATTCCACACAGAACACAGACATTCCGCAGTGAACACTGACACTCTTACTGAACACCGACACTCCACACTGAATACTAACACTCCGCACTGAACACTGACACTTTACACTTCACACTGATACTCCGCACTGAACACTAACACTCCACACTGAACACTTCGTTCAGAACAATGACACTCCGTACTGAACACTGACACTCCCCACTGAACACTGACACTCTGTACTGAACACTGACACTCCACACTAAATACTAACACTCTGCTCTGAACACTTACACTCCACACTGAACACTGAAACTCTACACTGACACTCCACACTGAACATTGACACTCCACACTGACACTCCACACTGAACACTTCGTACTGAACACTGACACTCACCTGGTGCATCTTCTCAGTCTCCTTCAGCTTCTGCTCCCATGTCTTGCTGATCTCACTCATCAGCTTCTCAGACTCTTCCAGCTTCTCCCGCAACACATCGGTCTTTGTGCTCTGCAAACAACAGTCTCGTGTTAGACACAAAGTCTCACTTTAGTTGCAGTCTCCTACAAGCCACAAAGTCTCACTTTAGTTGCAGTCTCCTACAAGCCACAAAGTCTCACTTTAGTTGCAGTCTCCTACAAGACACAAAGTCTCACTTTAGTTGCAGTCTCCTACAAGCCACAAAGTCTCACTTTAGTTGCAGTCTCCTACAAGCCACAAAGTCTCACTTTAGTTGCAGTCTCCTACAAGCCACAAAGTCTCACTTTAGTTGCAGTCTCCTACAAGCCACAAAGTCTCACTTTAGTTGCAGTCTCCTACAAGCCACAAAGTCTCACTTTAGTTGCAGTCTCCTACAAGACACAAAGTCTCACTTTAGTTGCAGTCTCCTACAAGCCACAAAGTCTCACTTTAGTTGCAGTCTCCTACAAGACACAAAGTCTCACTTTAGTTGCAGTCTCCTACAAGCCACAAAGTCTCACTTTAGTTGCAGTCTCCTACAAGCCACAAAGTCTCACTTTAGTTGCAGTCTCCTACAAGCCACAAAGTCTCACTTTAGTTGCAGTCTCCTACAAGCCACAAAGTCAAATTTTTATAAATACAAAGTCTCCCTTTAAACACATTTCATTTTGGTCAAGTCTTAGGTCTCTTTTTATATGCGAAGTCTCCTTCCAGACACAAAGTCTCCCTTAGACACAATCTTATTTTAGAAATAAGGTTTCCTTTTAGACACGTGTCTTTCCAGACACAAAGTCTCGTTTCAGATACACGGTCTTCTTTATCTTTGTCAACAATCTTGATTACATATGAATACTATTAGTGCTGCTGCACTGTCTCTGTCATAAAGACAAATATTTAATTTAAATAACAACTACACTACACAAACTACTCTCCCCTTTATGTTTTAACACATGCACATTACCACAAAGCATCACAAAGTATATTTAAGGCAACTCTATATATTACATTCCATAGTTGACTGATCAACTGAAATGCAATCGACTCCAACTCACTGATATCTCGCGATATCTCAAGTCCAATATGCTTACATCTTACTGGCGGGAAATGAGAAAACAGCTAGACTCAAAGTCCTCTCCGCTACACAGTAATGCCATTTACATTTTGTATCTGTCCACATGGCCACTTCCCTGATTGCAAGGATTTGGCTCGTCAATGTCGTCACCTACTTCTCTTGTGCTTGAGGCGTATAGTCCAATAATGGATAGCTCTATATAAACCTACGGTGATCTCTAATTCTCTACTGAATAGGGTGGAATGGAATGTGTGATAAGGGATGGGGAAAGCGTGCGAGAAGACGAAGGAATGAATATTAAAGGGAGTGAGGGAGTGGGAAGGATAATGGAGCAATGTATGGTGGTAGGAAAGAAGATAGGAGAAAGATAGGGAGGGAGAAAGAGGAGAGGGAGGAAGCAAGGTGGGGAAAGAGGAGGAAAATATGGATTGATAGGAGGGAGGGATGGATGGACAAAGAAAGAGGAAGGGAGTAGGTGGGGTGGGAAACAGAAGTAGAACGGAGGGAGAGATTGAGAGGAAAACATGAGGGTGAGAACAAAGGAGGAAACGATGCTGGAAGGGAGAGATGCTGGGAGGAGGAGAGTGAGGAATGGACACGAGTTGGGAGAGAAGACAGGAGGGAGAGTGTGACATGGCAGAGAGGGGAGGGGGGACGGAGAGAGGAGAAAGTGTAGAGGGAGAGAGGAGATGGGAAGAAGGGAGCGAGAGAGGGAGAGGGGAGGAGGGGAGAGAGGGAGGAGAGGGAGAGAGGATAGAGGGAGAGGGGGAGAGGGAGAGAGAGGAGAGAGGGAGAGAGGGAGAGAGGGAGAGAGGGAGAGAGGGAGAGAGGGAGAGAGGGGAGAGGGGAGAGAGGGGAGAGAGGGGAGAGGAGAGAGGGAGAGAGGGAGAGGGAGAGAGGGAGAGGGGAGAGAGGGGAGAGGGTGGAGAGGGGGGAGAAGGGGAGAGAAGGAGAGAGGGAGAGAGGGAGAGAGGGAGAGAGGGGAGAGGAGAGGAGAGAGGGAGAGGGAGAGAGGGAGAGAGGGAGAGAGGGAGAGGGAGAGAGGGAGAGGGAGAGAGAGGGAGAGAGGGAGAGAGGGAGAGAGGGAGAGAGGGAGAGGGAGAGAGGGAGAGAGGGACAGAGGGAGAGAGCAACAGAGGCAGAGAGGGAAAGAGGAAGAGAGGGAGAGAGGGAAATGGGATATGACAGAGAAAGCTGGAGAGATGAGACAGGCACACGATGAAGGCTACACAGCCTGTGGGCGTATGTGCATGGACACATAAATGAACACATTTACATGATAATTGCTCTCATTCATCCTCCTCTTGGTCGACTGCATCAAAGCAAGTGACCCGATCTACTCTGCAGCCAATATACGCATGTTTGTAAATCACTATCCTGAGCCAGGCCGGGCCGGGCGAGGCCAGACCTGCCAATAATTGCAGCAGGAAAGGTCAGAGGATTCTAAAAAGTACATAAACCTGTTCAAGTTGTGCTTAGTCTTCTACATGCGGCTTACAGCTTGATTAAACCAAGATTCTTCTGACCACTCTCACTCTAGAGCTCTACATGTTAGCACATATTTATGAGACTGGACACATGGGGAGACCACCATGATGACTAGATTGTGAAACAGATGAACAGGTGCTTGTTTGTCCTGTGAGTTAGTTCCACTAAGACAACTCTGACTGTTCTGCTACACAGAATCATGCTCCGTCCAGGGTTCATAATAGCATTAGACATACAAAGTACTACAGACATTTGCTGGTTCAACTGTATATTAAGCTACTTATTGTCTGTGCCATTGCATAGTAGGAACTTTCATGTAAGCAATAATCAAATTTACATTCATTACATACTTTTTAACGGGATTCATTTAACATTTTAATTTTTTTGTAAGCAATTTTTAATTAATCCTGTTAAAGTGAGGGAGCCAGCCTCCCGGCTTAATTTTTTATATTTCATTTTACGTTATTTTGACCACAACATGCATGTTGAAGGTTTACTGGCTGCCAAATTGTGTATAGTTACTTTATTAAGCTCGGAACAATGTTCGTAATTTGAGATATACCACCTGACACATGTTCAAGTGGTGAACTAAAGATCCAGTTTCATAACAAAATTATTGGCCAAATGGTGAGCAGAGTTAAATGCAATACCTTTTGATGTTTAACTTTCCCACATTCTAGATAGCAGACATCCCGTTACACATCACTGCACTGTAAATTCTGGGCAAAGGAGTCACCATTCCTTTAACATAATTACTTCATATAATTGAATGCTTACATTTCATTGCCAATGGGTTTTGTCAATTACTTATAACCATGGCCACATACGAACAAATGTGGAGTTTCTAGTTGGGGTTCCGCTTAGACTATTCTGGTCATGAATATTCAGTTTAGTTTCCCTGACTTTGGTTTTGTCCGACACATTCATTATGATTAAAGTCAACTGTCGTTGCATGGTTTACTGTACATGCATGACTATTAATTATAATCACCCACATGGCAGCATTCTCAAAGTGATTTGTATAAACACAGTTATGTATTGGCTTGTTGTGCAGATAACACCACAGTTATGCAGTAATAAATAATACTAAATTAAAAATACAAGTAGCAGACAGAATTCATGAATCCTAAAACACACAAGGTTATTATCTCCAATCCACAAAGTGCTTTTCCAGAAAATAAATCTATTTGTGACGCCAACTGTTTTTTCTATTGGCTTGTATTGGTCAAAGACGTCATAAGTCTACAGCAAGTCTGCCTATGCATGCATCTTCCATTGCTACTCAAATTAATTCACTGTAGACCAACATGCCAATGAATGAAATGATGAAATGTGGAACGGAGAGTAAACGGGGACCATGGTTCATGTGAACATGTGAAGTTCAACAGCAAGATATTGTAGGGACCATATTTATTTCAGATGAATCTGTTTATTTGAGAAGATAGATACTATAGGGATTATATTATTTAGTTCAAGTGAACACGTCTATAGCTGGGAAAGGTAGGGTCATATACAGATTTAGTTCAGGTTGATAATTTCATATAATACAATATTACTTTAAATAGTAGATTTTCACTGTTTTTTCCCCCAAGTCATCACATCAGCTAACACCAGCAATGTGATTTATCTGGTGTAAAACTAAATTCTACTTAATTTGTAAACTACAAAAACACAATTCACCAGCTTTTCGTGCATTATTGAAAACAAACAGTATGCCGACACTCTTAATTAAATTATACCGACAGTGACTAAATTAATGACGTCGCATTACCAATCATGACTTGACACACCCTACTGACCTTGACACAGGGGTGACACGCCACCATCACCAATGGGGTGACGACAGTGGGCATCTAGTCACCTTGCCACACACGAAACTGTCACTAACACGATCGCTGTATTGGGTACTCCGTCCGACACACATAATCCATTTGTGACCCAAGTGACAATCGCATGAAGACGCCGCAAACTGCTCCACAGACCAGCGACTGTCACACAAGACCAACGGAGTCACTGGTGGAACCACACACACTCACACGCAGTCAGCACTGGAAATCAATAGATGCCTAGTGCTGCCACCTATGGGGGGACTTGCTCATTACTCCTGCCTCCAGTTTAGCCTTGGGTGATCAGTGGTAGAGGGCACGGTAGTGTAGTAGTCAGCACTACTGCCTGTCATGCCGGGTTCAATACCAGGTCACGGCTGTCACGATATATTTGGCATAAAAACCTGGCTGTTGACATGGGGGACTGTGTATCCCTCGTGTACTGGAGAATCACGTTAATGTTGGTCCCCCTAATGTTTAATGTTGGTGAAATGACCACTGAGGACGACAAGCACCCTGGCAGGGACCATCCTCAGTGCCAGCACAGAAAGGTCGGCCTGGAGTAAATGTTCTGAAAAAATTGGCTACCGGGGGTGGTTCAATGACACCTCTTAAGATCATAACGTTGTAACCACAATATATGCAGACTACCGGGGTAGTCAGTTACCAGAACCGAATGTTGGAAACAATTAGAACAACGAGAACTAGATCCGTCCGTATAAAGTCGGAAAATATTTATATAGCGTGGTTTGAGTTGACGTTTCTCTGCCTGGTTCCTGTGTACACTGTATAGAGTTGAGGTCTACCTCATTTGTTATTCTACCCCTGGTTCCCTACTCCGCTGTCGTCTTCCCTTTTGCTGCGGCCTTCAATTCAGTTTCCCTCAGCTCTTTCTCGTTTTCATTTGCGAATTAAATAGACAGCTGGTATCGACAGACTACATATAAATGAAACATTGTTGGACAGCTTATCTATTGCCATCTGAAGCATGTTGCTTTTTAGGTAGCAATCAGACACTCAAACTATCTTGTTAAAAGTCTAAATAATACATAACACAACCTGTGCTGTTACAGGCAACGTCTGGGGCAGGAGACTGTTCGGAAACTACAATGGTAACAGACAAGACAATTTTAAAGCTTTGTCAACATTATACGTGTGATAAAAAATCTACACTGAACACTGGTAATTTCTTTCTTTTCATATTCCCGAGATTGACTACAAGTAAAGATAATTTATTTAGAAAACAGAAACAATAATTATGATAACATTACAACAGAAAATCAGGCTTTGTCACATGAAAATGTTATGAAATATAGTAAAAATTATTATGCTACTATATATGACAGCTTAGAAAACTGTCATATATGGTAGCAGTAACTTCTGTTACTATTTCCAAAACAGATCTTAACAGCTTTATAATGGAAAATGACGCAGCTAGTCTTAAGAATGTAGTCTTTAACGAAATCCTGACTTGGCAATATCATACGACAAATGACAAGATAAGGGAAGAACACAAGTATTGGTGCCCTTATGAAGACAAGAACAACAATGTTTGCTAATGATGCTAGTTGACAATGACATATGAAGAAAGGTGAAGGAGGAGGCTGATTTGCATTCAATAAGAATGCATGCACACTACATCACTCGCGCACAAACGCATGCATACATGCATCATACTGCTGCACTTCAGTGGCCAAATGTGATTTACTGTAACCAGGCAGAGGAAGGCAGGGCAAGGCCAACTAGGAATAGAAGTGACATAATCACTTTGGGTGATGATTGAGTCATTGTCCACAAGTGGTAGATCATCCCCCAACTCACTGGCTATTTATAACCAGTGTAACCTTTGACCTTGTCACAGAAACAACAAGCTCTGCAGGTGTGTGCAACGGTGTAGCCTGTCTATGCAACTTATCTGCCACTAACTGGTTACTTTGAGATGGCTGCATGTTCAGTCAAGACAGCTAGTGACCACCACCAACTGCAGTGCTGCCACCTAGTGGACTGGTGTCCATCAATTGCCTGCTGGTCCATTCACCAGGTGTCTCTGTCGGTTCTCCTGTCACCCATTCTACCCGTCCTGCTGCTTCTTCATCATATTCCTCACATTTATTTATTATTTTAACTCGCTAACTCTAAACATGAAGCAAACCAGCAAGGGCTGTAGTTGTCATCATTGTAATAGTTTAGCTACAACACTGCAAAATACAGCATCTAACTCCCGATTTAAAGCGAGGGTACCATCTCCGAGGTTAATTTTTAATTTAATGTTACATTCTTATGACTTTACCGTGCATCTTGAAGATTTACTCCTTGCCAATTCGTTTAATTACTTAATTAAGCTCAGAACAATGTTTGAATTTTGAAAGATTCCGCCTGTGTCACGTTCAAATGGTAAACAAAACATCCAGTTTCAAAACAAAACTGACTGGCAATAATACCAAGGCGAGCAGAGATTACTGCAATACCCTTTGATGTTTAACTTTCCCACGTTCTAGACAGCAGACTTCCCATTACAAACTACTGCTCAGCTAATTCTGGGCAGAGGAGCTGGCTCTAACTTGTGCCTGTGTCCATTTGCTTCCTCTGCTGCTAATCAAACACACAAGTGATTACTGTTTCTGGTCTGTTTCGAGCGATTCTTAACAAGACCGTACACGATTGGTCTCTATCACGTTGTCTGTAAACGCATTCAAAGTCACAATTAATGCCATACGCAAACATTTTGAAAGTTCCCACCTTCCAGATGAGTTTTTGTTGGGTGGAAACATTAAAACTTACAGCAGAGGGTTGTACTGTGGCAGTTACAACTGCATGTGAAAGAATACGTAGCTTGTTCAGGTCACTGGGACCAGATCAGGAATGAAAATGTCCAAATAGCATAAAACGACAGACAAAGCTTGCACTGTCCTCAATAGATAATAATGTTAAACTACCGAGTAACTCCAATTCTGACATCTCTGAAAAAACAAACATCTAATAAAAGAAAAAACCCAAAGTAACAGTCTTTGTGGGTTTTTTCTCTCAAATACTGCCATTTCATGTTTGGCAATTTTGTGACACAACTTTGAGAGAACAAAGAGTCATTGGTCCTTTCTACCTGGTGTCTAAACCAGCTGAAGTCAACAATTTCACAAGAGAAATCATTTACTGTACTAATTACCTGAAATCTCCATAGATGGAAAGGTAATTCCAATTACTGTGCCATCTCTAACCGATTAAAAAAATTATTGAGAAAAATAATAATAAAAATAAATTGTAATAAAACAATAAAAAATATATACAAATACAAAAATTAATATACATTACTTTAAATCTTAAAATAAACAAGCAACAAAATAATCGATAAGTTTACATTAAAAATAAAAAATTGTATGTAAAATGTAAACAAACAACAAAACAATCAATTAAATCCCCTCACCTGAGCGTCATCCAATTGTTTTCTCAACTCCTCTACTTCACTGCGTAGCTCTCGGATGATCCGTGCGTTCGGGTCCTCGTTGACGACGGCATGGTTGACAATACGCTTGGCTCGGTCTGCGTACCTCAGCGTTGACAACGTCTCCTCGTAGTTGTCCGCGGCGGGACTCACAGTCGCGATCATCACAGTCTTACTGTTGCCTCCCAGGTTGTCCTGGCAATGGTAACACGTCATTGTCACGCCAAAGGTGGCACGTCATTGTTATGCCAATGGTGACATGTCATGGTCATGCCAATCGTGACATGTTATTATCATGCTAACACTATCACATAATTGTTATGTGCCAATGGTGACACATCATTGTCATGCCAATGGTGACATAACAATGTCATGCCAATGGTGACACATCATTGTCATGCCATCAGTGACACATCACGGTCATGCCAATGGTGACACATAATTGTCATGCCAATGGTGACACATCATTGTCATGCCAATGGTGACACATCATTGTCATGCCATCGGTGACACATCATTGTCACATAAGTATAACTAATCAAGTTCATAGCTAAACTTTGTCCACCCATCATTTCGACGGGTAAAGCTTGTTTTGGACAGGTACAAATTAAGTTGACGGGTAAATGGACAGGTGTGTATTACTGGACATATATACACATATATCCTGGCTTCTATGTATGTGAGTTCACACACTTGTCTACCTAGACAATTGTTTTTGGACTGGCAACATTTTGATCCTGCATAAAAGCATATGTGGGAGCTAATTTTTTTTAAACTGCTTTATAGTAATACAGTTCAACAATGTTTATCTATGTGAAACATACCCATATTAGATGTGTCATTTTACTGCTAGCACTAAAGGAATATTTCACCCAGCAGGACTGTCACCTGATAACCCCTCCATGGGGTATAGAGCAAGATGCTTACCTTGAGCAGCCAGGTAAGGGTGGAGTCGCGGTAGGGTACAAACTTGTTGCGGGACTTGCCAGAGGCCTGGTCAGCTAGGGCTGAGATCACTAGTCCAAGTGTGGTCAGTGACCTATGGGGCAACAAACCAAAGTGGTCAGTGACCTATGGGGCATCAAACCAGAGGTCAGTGACCTATGGGGCAACAAACCAAAGTGGTCAGTGACGTATGAGGCATCAAACCAGAGGTCAGTGACCTATGGGGCAACAAACCAAAGTGGTCAGTGACCAATGGGGCATCAAACCAGAGGTCAGTGACCTATGGGGCAACAAACCAAAGTGGTCAGTGACCTATGGGGCATCAAACCAGAGGTCAGTGACCTATGGGGCAACAAACCAAAGTGGTCAGTGACCTATGGGGCATCAAACCAGAGGTCAGTGACCTATGGGGCAATAAACCAAAGTGGTCAATCACTTTTCGTTCACATTATGTGACAATGTGTTTTTGTTCGCATTGTGTTACAATTTGTAGTTATTTATGGTCACTGATTTGCCTTTGTCAACATATTTTTGTGGATAAGTTAACAATTTGCACAGGTAGATTAGGCCAAGTGAGACATGTGCTATATAATAGATTATGTAAACTCCATCAGCAGCTACATTTCTCAATACGATGAACTAGACACTGTAGTAGACCAGTGAGTCACCAGAGGGCAGCACGTGAATGGTTACACAGACAACCAACCCATCCTCCTTCACGATGGCATTGAATAGTTGTGTTCGTAGATAGAATGTTTTTATAATTTTTAGAACACACATTCCTTTTGCTTAGCTTAGTACATTCACCAAGTTGTTTGCAGTTTCCAGTACATGTAGGCATCATGAGAATAAGGCTGACTACAGCATTTCTGTATCAGTGGTGATATCACCCAGAGGTGGGGGGAATACACCGTAAGTTAATTCAGTTACAATTATGAACTACTATTAAAATGTATCAATACGATTACAAGTACTGCTATTTGGAACATTAATGTCATAAGTTACAAACATCTTCTATTTCAATCATGATTACACTAACCACTCAGCAGTCCCTACATACATTACTATGACACGTGATTTAAATATTATGTTTTATGCATCCTCCTGATTGCAAAGTGTGTCTCCATTCTATGAACAATTAGGTTATTATTATTAACAACTGCCTGAGCATTGTTACCAGATATTGACTAATACAATAGTAAATAAATATGATGTTTAAATGTAACTGCCCCATATTTGATTGCTTCCATAATCACTGTAGCTCAACAAATTAAATATACACATAGTCATAATCATCTTTACAATTACACTGGAAATATACCTGACCATATATATATGATTACTTTGCATTTCTGACTAAACTGATTGAGCACATGTACAATCAATAAACAATTGCGAAAAACAGGGTCGTTACACTTCCAAATATCTGAAATTCAAGGCATTCCAGATTTGTCAAGGCTATTCAAAAAAGAAATTAAAGACTTTTAAGGACATGTAATTTTACTCCTCTTTTAACCACCACTTTTACAGTTACCAACCTGTGAGCATGCTAATTTATATTTATTTTTGTAGATTGGCTATCCCAATGCTGATAATGACAGTGCTAAGATTTGTCACCAGCTTTTTGGCTGACACTCATCACAACAGATGGGTCAATAATAATATTCACTGACCACAGTAAATTCAATCTTTTCAAGACTACTTTGTAAAATTCAAGGATTTCAGTAGCTTGAATTAGTTCCAGTAAAATGCAAGGCTTTTCAAGAGATTCAAGACCCCGTACGGGCCATGGAATAATTACAGATGGTTTATGATTCTGAGTTCTACAAGTCTGACGTCTGGGTGATCTCATGGACAAACTGAACTTACTTGTTGATATTGCTTCCTTCCTTCAGTCGCTCCCCGACTGCTCCAGTCTTCTGAGCCCGCTCACTGCCGGCAAGGTCCACTAGGCTCATCTTGCTCACTTTCTCGCCAGAAACCTGCAACAACAGCAGTTTCCAAGTGAACAAATCATCCATAAATCATCAGTTTACGTGTGGGTATACTGTCCCTATAAACCACAGTCCCCTGTTGCCGGGCCAGATGCATGTAGGGGGGTGTGGGTACATCTGTAAACTTGTTCTCATACTGAACACAAAATCTGCTTTTATTGTGAAATTTTACCTTAATATAATCATTAATTTTTTTATTTTAAAGAACATTTTAGATATATAATATTTGTTTATTTATTAGCTTAACAATATGTCTTAAATATATGATTTTTCATTTTAAAGGACATCTTACAGGTATTATTTATTTATTTTATAAAATAAAATACATAATATATATATATATATATATATATATATATCGTAATTATATATTGTTTTTTATTATATATATATATATATATATATATATAATGTTCTTTAAAATTATAAATTATCATTAAAATTATAATTTTATATATATATATATATATATATATATATATATATATATAATTAAAAAATACATATATACATATATATGATATATATTGTATTTTATTTTATTATATAGGCACTATGTGACTGAAACGCCAGAAGACATTGATATTTGACATGAAATGTACATTGCATGTTGAAAATTGTGAATCAAGCTCTATTATTATTATTATTTCCAACATATTGACAGGTTTCATGGCAGGTAAATGGCTGTACTATAGAGCATACACCTTTCTGCCAGATAAACTGTTTAAACATAAAAGTGAACATTATTTGCAGAATCAAGACATTCAATTAGAGGAATATTGAATAAAATGAACTTGATGCAGCTACAAAGAGTTTCCGGGATAATAGCAGAGTAGAGGAGTTAACACTGCACATGTATTGTGGTTATGACTCAGAGTTAACACTGCACATGTATTGTGGTTATGACTCAGAGTTAACACTGCACATGTATTGTGGTTATGACTCAGAGTTAACACTGCACATGTATTGTGGTTATGACTCAGAGTTAACACTGCACATGTATTGTGGTCATGACTCAGAGTTAACACTGCACATGTATTGTGGTTATGACTCAGAGTTAACACTGCACATGTATTGTGGTTATGACTCAGAGTTAACACTGCACATGTATTGTGGTCATGACTCAGAGTTAACACTGCACATGTATTGTGGTTATGACTCAGAGTTAACACTGCACATGTATTGTGGTTATGACTCAGAGTTAACACTGCACATGTATTGTGGTTTTGACTCAGGTTGTCCCATTATCACTGCATATATAATGTCTGTGACTGTATAACTCATGATTTGTGTTTTATCCTGTCACCAACAAACCAGTAAATCACTTCTTTTATCATCACTGCCCAATCATGTAAATCTAATCAGTCACCAGGTGGAAACGCAGAATTGATGATATAATTACAACGCAGTAACAATCTTCTTACGTTTATCTTGCTACAATCGGTAATAACGCGTGAACAGTTCTGCCATATCTTAGGATGGCTATCCTGACTTTACTGAGTAACATAAACTGTTATGCACAGTGGCATGAACACACACTGACACGCATGAATACACACTGTCATGCATGAGTGCACACAAGGACCTTTCCCGATAACAGGAGAAGGCAGTTTGCCTGGACTATTCACGCAATTAGAATAACACTGAAATCGTCTATTTCCTGTGTACATTTAACAATAGGTGTCTCGGTAGACTTATAATGATACTTGTGGTTTACAAAGTCTCGGACATGACATCAATAAGTAATCTACAATTTCCGGCTGGTCGACATCACCTGTACAAGTAAAGAAGATAGCACATCCAGCAGACGCCACAAGACGCACCAATACCATGCATGTGATAGGCCTATCACGTATATTTTAGGTATTTGATAGCTGCAGTAATCGAATGAAAGTAAGCAGCAGAAATGTCTGTGTCAACATTTTCGTAAATGGCTGCCGGTGAAAAGATAAATCCAATCGTTTGGGCAACGTCTTCCAATTTCTTTACCTGCATGGATGTGATAAACACTTTCTATGGACGTGGAGCAAGGGTTGCTGGTTAAAAAGTTCAGTGTATACAAGGTGTGTTGTTTACGAAAACTTTGATCAAATGTATACTTAAAATCCTAAGTTTGCTAGAAACCAGAAAAAAACAGCCAGCCCAGTAGCATGTGACTGTAAATAGAACTATCTGATTCACGTCAGCTGCTGAACTCACAGAACAGAGTGGGAACTTTAAATAGTTTGTCGCCATGGTATTCTAGGATGTGTAAACAACTGACAACTTGCAAAGTCCAGGGAAATGGTTGCTAAATACCCAGTACAATGTATCACAAAGACAAACACTTCATACAGACTAGTCATTTGTCAAAATAGTCAATATATATATATAATTATATATTATATAATATATAATATATAATATATATATATATATATATATATATATATATATATATATATATATAAATATATATATATATATATATATATATATATATATATATATATATAAATATATGTATATATATACATGTTTTATATATATATATTTTTATGATATATATATATATATATATATATATATATATATATATATATATATATACACACACACAAGAAGATGCCATAAACAAAACTGAAACAAACTTTTTAAAATTATATAAACTATCAAAATTGGTTACCCGGTGTAACTGAGAAGCTTACTGCTGGTGTCTATAGTGACATCAGTTATTGCACCACGTAGAATATACCCCCAATGTAGCAAGTCTTTTGAGTAGATATTGGGTGTTGCAATGAGAAACAAACCCAGAGAACACTGGATTGGAACTTGGCTTAAAAACGACCTTATTATTATCAAAAGTAAGACATGACACTGTTTCCTTAGTGTTAAATCATCTTCAGCTATCTTCAGCTGCCTCTTCAGTTGCCAGTATTACATCTCCACTCGGAACGCAGTCATACTATTACAATAAAATAATAACAAGCCTCTAATATGCTGCTTAAATCTTCTGAAATCATAGCACAGACGAGCAACTGAATGAAAGGGTTACATTTTGCAACCAGTATAAAACATTGTTTGTCAATAAATTTATGAAAATATATGTTTTAGGTAATGGAGAAAATAAGTTGTTTCCTTGTGATCAAACCACTATATTCAACAACAGAATCTGAGTTTATTTATCTTAACGCAATTGGAAAATTACTCCAGAATAATGCTAAAATGTATAAAAACATCAAGTTTGAGGTTATCAAAATTTAACATGGTTACAATTCCAAATAGCATCACCGGGGTTTTGTTGTTGAAAAAAAGGCATTTCAAAATTCCAACATCAAATTTAAGGTTTAACCTTGGCGGGTCTGTGGATAACACAAGCCCCTCAGAAGTGTTCAGATTAGGGAATCCGATTAGGACAACCACCACAGTATTGGCAAATATCGGGAGAGAAGAGTTTGAGACTTCATGGGGGGTAAAGACAGGACATGGGGGGTAAGACAGGACATGGGGGGTATGACAGGATCATGTGGCAGTAAAAACACACAAGTCTGTGTCAATGTCCATAGAATAGTTTAAGTTTCCCATATAAATCAGATAAAATAATGCGGCACTCGTAACAACCCGCTCATCTTTCACCGATCCACTGTGTTTTATACTCAATCATCGATCTCGGGTCTATAAAGGGTCATAAACCATAATAAAAACCGCATTACGACGACAGTGATCTACAAGCTGTTGGTGCTGAAAGTGTCATTTATTCATTGTATAAAATTCACTAATGTAGATTTTATCCGGAATTTTTTTTTTTGTCATATATCATTCACCACTAATGGTATTTATCCGGTAAGGACATCTATATTTAGATTTTAGTATATCAAAATATTTACCGACAGCAAATCCAGGCCACTAGCAATTAACAAGTCTGCACAAACCTGGGTGGCGAAGCTTTATATGTTACCAGGTGCAGTTTTGGGTCACAAACATGTCACCGACAAATGTGTTGGCTGTATCGGTAATTAACACCGAGTACCTACTTCCTCACATAAGGTAACTATAAACAACATATTGCAGAGTTGTATAGACAGTCACTGACAGCTCTAGTTGCCAATGATTTTGGGTGAAATACATCGCTGTAAGATATTCAATGACTGGTTGAATGCTTATTCAGAACATTGACAAAAGAGTATACATTATAAAGACAAACAAACAAGATTAACTGAAATAAAGGTGAGAATGCCAGCCCAGGTGTAATGGTTGAAGGGATATGTAAGAAGTCATTGCTTTGTTGTGTAAATTTACCACTGTCAAATGTTGATACATACATATATGTATATACACTTATCAATTCACTAACAAAGGGTTCAACCAAAATCAGAATTATTAACAATCTCCAAAAATACCTAATCCCATGGGTTATTTGACAGGTCAGAGGCATAAAGCACTGGATACTTCTGTCATCAGAGAGGACACAAGAGCATAAAAAGGACGCCCATAACTGACATGAAATCACTGTAGAAAAAGAGAATTGTGAGACGGAGATGGGAATGGAGACTGGAGAACAAGAACAAACCATAAATGGGATCGGAAAAACCTGTTAGAAGGAAACAGAGATGGAAAAAAACAACGCACCGAAGAACTATATCGAGGCCAGCCTCACCCTGACCTTGTGGGAATGAGAATCTTGAGAGTAAACCTACAAAAAGAACACTGAAGCAATAGTGTTCAAAAACACCAAAAGAAACTTGGGCTGGTTCCCCAGAGCTCTGTGTGGTCACTGCCCAAGGGATCATGGGATACGGGTGGCCTATCTACGGGGAGGTGAATTATCCACTAGCCTTGCCAAGGATATCAGGTCAGCATCAGCCCCACAGACCCCAACGAAGAGCACCAGAAGGATCTACTTGCTTCATTATTAATACACAAGGATCCAGTATGGTGTCATCTACGTAGAGATCTTCAACAGGGAGATATAGAGTTTAAAATGTAGCCTTATTGCAGAGACAGACTGGCAGAATCAGGGGCATAGTTGTAGCACAGAATAGATATTACCAATCACCAGCTGGTTTTGTTGTCTTTTTTATCAATCACCCATTCAAAGTGGCAACGGAAATATAACTCTCAAGATACAAACTTGATCTGTTAAATTTCTGTTTTTCATCACAGAATGAAATGCCTAAAAATTGCAATTTGACTCATAAACTGATCTTAGTCACACAATGACATGGCTGACCATTAGCCATGTGGAGTGATCAATCTTGACCAGTTGGCCCACAAAGCCAATCATTGTTTCTGTAGCACTGCTCCAAAGTGAGTAAACATGTCCTGCTCCTCCCAACAACCAATGCCTTCAAAGCATCCCCCCATTCCCCAGCCCAGGGGAGCAATAATCCCAGTGCTGGGTGTACATTCATCATAATCTGTGCCTCATAACTGTCACACCAGCTCATAATGCCCATTGCTCTGGCAGCTGTGAAGCACTTCATGTCTGATGGGTGGACACTGGACAGTGGACTGGACACTGTCCACTCCTCACTGCTGCCCAGATGGAAAGATATCATTACAGCACTGGCTGATTTAGAAGTGCTCTATGTCTGTGATCATTTGGTCAGTGGTCATTATAGCTGTGGTGGTTGGAAGGAGATGGTGTTGACCAGATGAGGAGATTGACCACCCATGGACACCAGCAGGTGAGTGGACATTACTGTATACATTTGTGTTTGCCTTATATGTATATACAGTCATGCCTTGTTACAACATGCCTCTTATAACTTGGTCAATCATGGACCTTGAATTTCTGTCGCCAGGGGTGAAACGTACATATATACCAGTGGTTCGTAACCCCTGGATCGCAACCCAAAATTAGGTAGCTAAGTAATTTTGAGTGGGTTGCCAAGAGGCCCCAGGGATGTTTCTCTAAGTATCCTATATTGTATCATTTGCCTGTGACATATGCATATGAGACGACTAATTTTGGCTAACTGTGGCCGAAAATTTAAACACTATCGCCAAGCAATATTTGCAACAATGATCTTGGGTCACAGCCACAAAAGTTTGAGAACCACTGGTCTACACAGTTCAACAAAAGTCAAGAAGACAATAACAAATAAAAATTAGATGGACCTTTTGTCTTCTGACGTAGTCATATAGCCCCAGATTAGTGATTTGTGTCATTGCAATTCCTGGCTCTGACTGGGTAGACTCAATTTCAGAGTAACACGTACAATTATAGGACGTCCAAACCAACACTTGCCATTCCTATACGATCATCAATGTTATGGCAGATCTAGGCACAAATGATTTTTTGGCTACTATAATTTCTTCATTGAAAATATTTTTGCATAGGTAAGCATTCGAATACATTATCAAGTAGTTTTCTGCAAAGGTATCACCCACAATTTCCTCGGAACAATGTGAGAAGACATATTTCTCATATCCTGACAACCAGTGATTGGATTGGGGCAGAAAAGAGACTGTAAGGATATATATAAGGATATATATTTTTCTTGTCTCAGGAAAGTCTAGGGTGAGGTACATTTAATAGCATAGCTGGGTAAAGAGAGACAGCTCTTTGTCCACACCCCACAGCTGCTGCCTTGAAGGCATTCAAGGCAGGTGTTGCTGTTTTTCATTTAGCTACATCCGTGTTACAATTACTTACACACTCCACAGCTGTGTGGTGCTGCTGGTGTTTACACTCACACATTACTTACACACTCCACAGCTGTGTGGTGCTGCTGTTGTTTACACTCACACATTACTCAATAGTGTGTTACATTGTTCACTTCCTGGAAGCTGGTCTTGTGGGGGTGGTGTAGTGGTCAGACCATCAGACCCTTTAGAGCAAAATGGCATAGTGGTCAGACCATCATACTCTTCTACAGCACAGTGGCATAGTGGTCAGACCATCAGACCCTTTAGAGCAAAGTGGCATAGTAGTCAGACCATCAGACCCTTTAGAGCAAAGTGGCATAGTAGTCAGACCATCAGACCCTTTAGAGCACAGTGGCATAGTAGTCAGACCATCAGACCCTTTAGAGCACAGTGGCATAGTGGTCAGACCATCACACTCTTCTAGAGCACAGTGGCATAGTGGTCAGACCATCAGACCCTTTAGAGCAAAGTGGCATAGTAGTCAGACCATCAGACCCTTTAGAGCACAGTGGCATAGTGGTCAGACCATCAGACTCTTCTAGAGCACAGTGGCATAGTAGTCAGACCATCAGACCCTTTAGAGCACAGTGGCATAGTAGTCAGACCATCAGACCCTTTAGAGCACAGTGGCATAGTGGTCAGACCATCAGACCCTTTAGAGCAAAGTGGCATAGTGGTCAGACCATCATACTCTTCTACAGCACAGTGGCATAGTGGTCAGACCATCAGACCCTTTAGAGCAAAGTGGCATAGTGGTCAGACCATCAGACCCTTTAGAGCAAAGTGGCATAGTAGTCAGACCATCAGACCCTTTAGAGCACAGTGGCATAGTGGTCAGACCATCAGACTCTTGTAGAGCACAGTGGCATAGTGGTCAGACCATCAAACTCTTGTAGAGCACAGTGGCATAGTGGTCAGACCATCAGACTCTTGTAGAGCACAGTGGCATAGTGGTCAGACCATCACACTCTTGTAGAGCAGAGTGGCATAGTGGTCAGATCCATCAGACTCTTGTAGAGCACAGTGGCATAGTGGTCAGACCATCACACTGTTGTAGAGCACAGTGGCATAGTGGTCAGACCATCAGACTCTTGTAGAGCACAGTGGCATAGTGGTCAGACCATCAGACTCTTGTAGAGCACAGTGGCATAGTGGTCAGATCCATCACACTCTTGTAGAGCACAGTGGCATAGTGGTCAGTCCATCACACTCTTGTAGAGCACAGTGGCATAGTGGTCAGACCATCAGACTCTTGTAGAGCACAGTGGCATAGTGGTCAGACCATCACACTCTTATAGAGCAAAGTGGCATAGTGGTCAGACCATCACACTCTTATAGAGCAAAGTGGCATAGTGGTCAGACCATCAGACTCTTGTAGAGCACAGTGGCATAGTGGTCAGACCATCACACTCTTGTAGAGCAAAGTGGCATAGTGGTCAGACCATCACACTCTTGTAGAGCACAGTGGCATAGTGGTCAGACCATCAGACTCTTGTAGAGCACAGTGGCATAGTGGTCAGACCATCAGACTCTTGTAGAGCACAGTGGCATAGTGGTCAGTCCATCACACTCTTGTAGAGCACAGTGGCATAGTGGTCAGACCATCAGACTCTTGTAGAGCACAGTGGCATAGTGGTCAGACCATCACACTCTTGTAGAGCACAGTGGCATAGTGGTCAGTCCATCACACTCTTGTAGAGCACAGTGGCATAGTGGTCAGACCATCAGACTCTTGTAGAGCACAGTGGCATAGTGGTCAGACCATCAGACTCTTGTAGAGCACAGTGGCATAGTGGTCAGTCCATCACACTCTTGTAGAGCAAAGTGGCATAGTGGTCAGACCATCAGACTCTTGTAGAGCACAGTGGCATAGTGGTCAGACCATCAACTCTTGTAGAGCACAGTGGCATAGTGGTCAGACCATCAGACTCTTGTAGAGCACAGTGGCATAGTGGTCAGACCATCAACTCTTGTAGAGCACAGTGGCATAGTGGTCAGACCATCACACTCTTGTAGAGCACAGTGGCATAGTGGTCAGACCATCAGACTCTTGTAGAGCACAGTGACATAGTGGTCAGACCATCAGACTCTTGTAGAGCACAGTGGCATAGTGGTCAGACCATCAACTCTTGTAGAGCACAGTGACATAGTGGTCAGACCATCAGACTCTTGTAGAGCACAGTGGCATAGTGGTCAGACCATCACACTCTTGTAGAGCACAGTGGCATAGTGGTCAGACCATCAAACCCTTGTAGAGCAAAGTGGCATCGTGGTCAGACCATCAAGACTCTTGTAGAGCAAAGTGGCATAGTTGTCAGACCATCAGACTCTTGTGGAGCAAAGTGGCATAGTGGTTAACCACCAGACTATTGTGGAGCACAGTGGCATAGTGGTTAGACCATCAGACTACTTTACATATACGCATACGTCTGGACTGGTTTCTATATCTGCAATTTCACATAAGAAAAGTTTGGACTGGCAACAATGTTATCCTGCATATCTGTCTGGCCCGGCCTGGGGTCTAGTGTGAAGTGATTTGAGCAGACATGAGCACTGGATATGTTGTGTTCTGGAACCTGTTACCTATCTCTTCTCTCTCTCTCTCACTCTCTCACTCTCTCACTCTCTCTCTCTCTCCCTCTCTCCCTCTCTCCCTCTCTCCCCCCTTCTCCTCTCACTCTCTCCCTCTCTCTCACTCTCTCCACTCTCTCCACTCTCTCCCTCTCTCCACTCTCTCCACTCTCTCCTCTCTCACTCTCTCCTCTCTCACTCTCTCCTCCTCCTCCTCCCTCCTCCCTCACTCCCTCACTCCCTCACTCCCTCCCTCCCTCCTCCCTCTCTCCCTCTCTCCCTCTCTCCCTCTCTCCCTCTTCGTCCTGTCCCGCCTGGTCCCCCTCCCCCTCCCCCCTCTCTCCCTCCCTCCCCCAGACAGGCTGACCCAGACAGACATAGCATGCACAAGGACATCCGTGCATGGTTGTGGGGCATGCGTGTGGTACACTGTAGTGTTATTTATACCCTCCATACACATGTAGTCCAGGGTTTACCTGTGCACCACTTGCAGGAAATTACCCAGCCACCCACTGCACTCCTGGACCTCTGCGGTTGGGCACATTTGATACATGCCCAGTTGAGTTTAGGCCGTTGTGAGAGAAATGATTTAGGAAGCCATCTAGAGCCAGCGTGGTGTGGATATTTACCCCCCCCCCCAATCATGTGCACCTACTTGACTTCAGTAATGAAGATTAAACCTCGCGTTACTAGACAGGTGCATAAATGTGTTCTAGTATCACTGGGGAATGACCAAAAACCAACAAAAGAACCTGAAACATTCCAAAGAAATTTTGATCTGCTTGTCAAACCGCATATAACCTGGTCGCTACATAAAACTATACAGACCCCTGACATTTAATACAGAGACTGCACAATGTAAAAGGATGCAGTAACTTGCAGCCCAGCTACTGGGCTGCATATTACACCATACTTTAAGCAATCGCTAATACAACCAAGCTGCCGTCGAGACACTGGTTTACAGGCGACGTGGCTACTGTCTATTACAAGAACTTAATTAAGGTCTACATTGCTGATAAATGTACAAGATTCCATCATCAAGGAGCTGGTCAATAGTTCCACACCATTCCGACTTGTTTACATGAGTTAGTGGAAGGTTAAGGCACTTCAAAGGCTGTGTCAACTGGTGCCTTGATTCGCCAGTAATTCTGTTCTGCTGGTTCAAAGGACAGAACATGCTTCTTGGAAGTAAGTTGTAGTTCGAATGTGAGTGCCTGTGTGCTTGCGTGCTTGTGCATGGATTTTGCTTGTGTATGTACTGTATATGCAGGCATACGTGCACGCCATTCATGCATGCATGCGTGCGTGCGCGTGTGTGTGCGTGCGTGCGTGTGCCTGTGTGGACATGTGAGTGTGCATGCGTGTGTGTGCGTGCGTGCATCTGTGGGTGTGTGGAAATGTGTGTGTGTGTGTGTGTGTGTGTGCGTGTGTGCGTGCGTGCATGTGCGTGTGTGTGTGCATGTGTATGTGTGTGTGTATGTCTGTGTGTGTACACATGTGTGTATGCATGTATGTGTATGCATGTATGTGTGTGTGCATACTCATGTGTGCAGTGTACACTGTCTGCATGTATTCGCATAGGTCTATAAATATGCTTGGCAAAATATCAGTTTTATTCTACTGTGCTGTCATGATGCAATGGAGTTAATTTCATAAGCAATGACCACACTGAATTGCCCCTATCCAGCAACATCTCTTCATCAGTCTGACCATAACATCAGCCAGTAGTGTCAGGACCAGGAACACCAGCAACAACAGTTCCACTCAGATTCCAGTACCATTCACAGACAGTGTTCTGTACATCACTGTCACATGACACCCCATAACTGGGTTACTGCGCACCAACAAAATCATACATTTGTGCCCAGCAGCAAGAGGGTTGATGTCACATCAACATGTCATATCAAATCTTGTGTCCTAAACCTACTAGTGTATCTAACACACTACATGATCATGCACTGATTCACGACTGTTACATTCGAAATAACAATCAGATTTAAACCCTGATCTCCAAGACTGACAACCAGTCTTCTGGTGGCTGACCAGTGTAGCTGCGAGAAAACCACATCCTACATGTGTTGACACACTTACTTACTGAAGCGACAGTTATAGGTAACCACAGCAAAGTTACAACTCTATGTCCCAGCCAGAGAAACTACAAAACTGCCACTTTGATCTAACATGTGCCTAATTCTGACTGACAGCAACAGATAAGCCAGGTTGTCATCACAAGAAAGAATCAGCTTACAGAAGCTGTGTGGGTGAATAACGGGAAAACACATATGTCTTCCTTCATCGCATCATTTTTCTCATTCATTACGAGCTGTGTGTAGAGACTGGATGTGCAGCGGGTGATCCACAAGTTCACTCTACAGACATATTGCTTCCATTATAAAATCATGTTATTTGATAATATTTTTTTATTTTTAAAGTGCCATATATCCGGAAACATTTCCACTCAGAAGCCCATACAATACATTGTAACACATACCGGTATATATTTAAAATAATCATAATCAGTTTTAATTTGCATGTAAAGACGAAATGTTAAATGATAATAAATGTATAATTAAATAAAGTTTCTAAAAATCCTAGTTCATAAGCTAAACTTATCAGCAATAAATAGATAAAATAAAATAATAAAATATATTAATAACTTAATAATAAAGTAAGTAAAAATAAATTGCAAAAATTATAATTACAGTTAAAATAAATTCATTATAAAATACCCTACATGTACTTTACAAATGCGGCCTTAAAAGGATGTGTTTTTAAGTTGGACTTAAAAAGTTTGAGTCTATTAACTAGAATTGTAAACAACTTTAATGTTGCCCCTGAGCACGATTTGATGGCATATCAAAGACAACAGTGTGACAGGTTTTGGAAAATTGGTTCTGTTTCAATTCTCAGTTTTCCATCAAGCAGCAGTTGGCCATCATAATTCTGTTCCTGCTCTGCGCCTGTCGAACGATCTACCTATTCTGCACCTAATAGACTCACTTGAACTTTTTAAGTCCAACTTAAAAACACATCTTTTTAAGGCCGCATTTGTAAACTACTTGTAGGGTATCTTATAATGAATTTATTTTAAATGTAATTATAGTTTTGCAATTTGTTTACTTACTTTATTATTAAGTTATTAATACATTTTATTATTTATTTATTATTTTATTTTATCTATTTATTGCTGATAAGTTTAGCTTATGAACTAGCATTTTTAGAAGCTTTATTTAATTATCTCTTTATTATCACTTAGCATTTCATCTTTACATGCAAGTTTAAACTGATTATGAATATTTTAAATATGTATATGTTACAATGTATTTTATGTGCAGAAAATTTTCAGGATATACGACACTGTACAAATAAAAATTATTATTATTATTATTCTATGGTTGCATTGATCCAATTACAAACATTTTTATTTTGCAATCAAATAATAGTAACTTTTACTTTGCCTTTTGCATGAGCTAGGTTTATCGCTGCCATGGATATGTGTATTACTTGGTAGGCCAATTAATGAAACAATATCGACAAGTGTAGTTTGCCACAAATGAGACATCTGGGCCTGTCTGCTGGCCTCAATGAATGGCTTCTACACCTGTCCGCAGCCATCACAAACTATCTCAACCACTGACAAATTATGCTATCCCAGTAGCCTGACATCTGCTCCGGGGCAAGCCAACAAACCAAACAGTTTACAATCAAGTGTAGGTCAGATGTGATACAGGAGCCTGGCGGTAGGCAGGTAGGACTTGTTGACTTAGGCAAATCTCCCTGGGTAAACTTCACAGGGTCCCTGCATGCACCCAGTTTATCTCATGAAGGACGTATGTCACAAAAGCAGGTATCCAGGAAGCACGGCGTGTACACAGACCCCTGGCTGCTCAACATGCAGGTAAACCTGTTACTCATTATGCTAAGAAAGTGTCTCACTTTCTCCCGGTAGGGTACTTTTGCAAATCCTTCCCGGTGTTCCACTATATTTAATGGAACAATTCTGGGTTATGTCAGTCAAGTTAATATCAGTAGCATAACATACCACTTACGGGACATTAACATAGCCATATAAGTATAATGGGCCTAAGTATAAACTCATACTGCCGAAGTAACACCATCACTATTATAACAACAGGATCACTCAGGTAATCAACCCACCCCTGGACCTCCCACCCCTTATGGGGCTAAAAATAAATTATCTAGCCAGACGTCTCCTGCTGGCACTTGTGGAAATTTCAGATGCTTCATATTTCATAAAAGCTAACAAAGTTCTACGAAAATTGATTAACGGTACTGCCAAAAATTGCTTTCAAGGGACTGCTTAATGGTGCATTCTGGGAAGGGTCAGCTGACAAAATCTATCACCGCAAACAATATCTAGCGTAACAAAAACTTGCCTTTGTGTCGATGCTGTACATTACTGAAATAAGCCACACTTTGCTGTGTGATGACATCGCCGTTTGTAAATTTTGTAGTCAATCAAACACCCACACAAACTGTCAGATGAATTAACATTCCTTTAACCTCAAGGTTTTTCTCAAGTGGAGGTATTTTCCTAATGGAGACAAGTGATATGCCACCAACACAGTGCGAAGTCTTTAATTTGTCTATTAACACAGTGTCAAGTCTCTAATGCTGTATCTTTGATATGACCATAAGTCATATGCCACATCCATTACTGCCGCAGGAGTAGGGCGGGGTTAAACATGTTATTTCCCCCCCCCCCAATTGGTATTTGTTTACTACAGCAACTACTAATTCTTTTAGCAACAGAGTATGCTTCACCATACGCTTATAGCTTCCCGGGGGTACGTAGCGGTCACACAGGGTTCTTCCCTAATAGGGCAGATCTAGATCACATTCAAAACCACAGTTCCTGGGGACGAGTGATTTGGACACAAGATGTCAGAATTTGCTTTCAAAGATGTAATAAACTACTTTGTACTTTCCATAAGAAGAACATTGACATATAACAGACCCACACATGCATTTTAACGATTGAAGTCATGCACGGGATGTTTGTGTGCAGTGATGTATAAAATAATCAAACATTTTAGATGTAAAATATTATTCCTGCACTTATCTAAAAACGTTAGCGTTATTACTATCACAGTGAGACACAGACTCACTCCAAGCCACTGCACTCATGCTCGTGCAGTGGGTGCCTACTGGAAACGTCATAGTACACATTCTAATGCATATAGAATTTGCAAATTCATTGACGGAATGACAGTTTGTAATTACATGATGAACATAACACTGTATAATCTGGACTGTGATTCTAATTACATAAACCATCTAAATCCTAAAAACCGCCATAGCAAAGCAGGCTAGCAGCAAACAATGGTAGACCCAATTTACTGGTGTTAAGATACCCAGGCCCCCTGCCCTTTGGCCAAGTTCAGGGTCTTCTTCACATAGCTTCTGATAGGAAATAATTAGTTTCCCCGCTGCCAACAACAACTCTTCTTATTCCACCCAAATCAAACCGCAACATTTCAAAGATAACCGAAGAAAGATGGGTACCAAACATTCACTGACTCATTTTATCAAACATGTTCAATAACATTATTTATTTTATGGCACAAACGTACATTTGGTTTATATCAGAACAAAAGATACAAACTTACTAAAAAAAAGATCAATATACTATTCATAATTCATTCCACATGTTCATTTCACAGTTCATCACAAATTAATTTACTGATATCCTAATATTTTCTTGATATTGAAATCTGTAATGGCCTCAGTCATAAATAATTCATCAGTTTATCCACACCTTCTACTAAAATAAAAAACAAATTTGCACAAAGAAGTCAGTCTGGGTCCTGGACAGACATCATCATCACCTTATATGATATGAGTGTGAAATGAAATGAGTAAAACAATTGCATTGGGGAGTCACCTTTGACACTACTTTGCTGGGCCCAAGTACGACATCGGCTCTCAAACCATACCCCATTGTAACCTTCCTTTTCATCCTCTTCAAAAACAAAGTGGCTCGAGGGTTTCGACTTGGCCTTTATGACCATAAAGTACAGGGTTCAGTCTCAGTTTAGGGCCACAAACTTACACATGCAACCCAACCCCGTGCAAAGCACTTTTCATATCCAAAACGGAGTGAAATATATCATTTGGATTACGAATCAGAACCAGTTCTTGATGTCAAAATAAAACGAAATCATTCAGTTTCATCTTTTACTTCCCATGGCAGTGGAATTCACACGAACCACATACCCCGAGACATGACACGACAGACACCAGACTAGCAGTTGTTTATAAACAGGTTTGTTTACTATGAAAGCCCCGTGGTTGTTGAACATTAGAGTGAAATGCAGGCAAGTTAAACGCGTGTTTTGGGATTCGGTTACAAAATAACCTCGGGTGGAATTTGTGTGTCAACAACGTCACAGCCAGCAAGGGCAGAGTTTCTGGTCCACCCAGGACACACCAACAACCTGTCATTACCCACGATGCAATAGCTGTAATCACTAACCCAGGAATGATAATTCCACTACATATCACAAATTATTTAATGCATTATCAGCATTCGTACTGACATTATTTGAGGTGATTTTCTGTGGTTTGTTGGGTGGGACATGAGGTGATTTCCTGTGGTTTGTTAGGTGGGACATGAGGTGATTTTCTATGGTTTGTTAGGTGGGACATGAGGTGATTTCCTGTGGTTTGTTAGGTGGGACATGAGGTGATTTCCTGTGGTTTGTTGGGTGGTACACAGTGTAATTTTTGCGGTGTCCTTTTGATGCACCTCTATACTTGTTCAAAGTAGTTTCTCTGTGCTCTTTAAGGCAGGTTGTTTATAAAGAAATACATATCTAAATTATGTCACTTAGCACATTTCGTTTTGCAACAGTGAAATGGTGTGGCCACCTGGCGACTAAACTGTGAAGTTGTTCTAATGCACATCAGCGGCCCTTGGTTGCTAGATCTGAAACCGGGTAGGTGTGATTGAATACCTTGGGCGATCTATTGCATACACTGTCCAACCAGCATCCATAGTTGTTTTTAGTTATTGACATCATGACATTAGCAGTTAAAATGGCAAAGAGGTAGACGGTTTGACAAAGCCAGGTTGTCAACGGCATGACATAAAAGCATTAAAAATGAACTTATTTTCAGTTTGGACGTATTAAGAATAAATTATGCTAACCACTACAAGAGAAGATTGATTTTCGTCACAAATAAATGCTGTACACTTGTTGTTTTGTCACAACCATAGAACGTCCAGAAGTGAATGTAAACATACAGCATGGTCAGTTTGATTCCACACACCTGTGTACAGGTGTAGGTTGGTAAGTAAGCAGTACTGTTTAGTGACAATGCTAGTGATACACCCCCTAAATGTACAGTCAAGCAATGACAGGCTGCCCTTGTGCTGGGATGGGCTGGGCTGGGGTGGGTGGGGGTGGGGTGGGAGTTTGGGACAAGACATGAGCAGGGAAGATCAGTGAGTGAGGGTGATTCACCCCACACAGTGGGGCGCAGTAGCAGGGTATATTCACCCAGTCTACTCAGACTGGCGCAGTGCGAAAGCTGCTGAAGCCGACTGTGCTAGGGTTACAGAAGGGCGAGACAGAAAGCTCACAAACAGGAACTTGGAATTGTGCTGACCGGGGTAATGTGAGGTGGGTGAGCTTGTGTTCTTGTCATGATGGTATCAGTGTGTGAGAGAGTAAACAATGCACTATCTCTGTCGATCTGTTTACCCTTGTTTCTGTTACATGCACCTGTGATATATAAATGTACAGTGGTGCAGTGCTGCAATGGCGCAGTGGTGCAGTGGTGCAGTGGCGCAGTGGCGCAGTGGCGCAGTGGTAGAGTGGCGCAGTGGTACAGTGGCGCAGTGGCGCAGTGGCGCAGTGGTGCAGTGGCACAGTGGCACAGTGGCGCAGTGGTGCAGTGGTGCAGTGGTGCAGTGGCACAGTGGCACAGTGGCGCAGTGGTGCAGTGGTGCAGTGGTGCAGTGGCACAGTGGCACAGTGGCGCAGTGGTGCAGTGGTGCAGTGGTGCAGTGGCACAGTGGCACAGTGGCGCAGTGGTGCCGTGGCTAGAGCTTCATGCTATTGACTAAGAGAACCAGGGTTCAGTTCCTGTGCTGCCGTGTCAAACCTTGGAAGCGTTTGTTCACTCTACATTGCTCCAGTTCAATTAACTCTATGAATGAGTACCTGGCTATAGACACTGGTGGTCACTCGTGGATAGTTGTGTACAAATAGTCTTTGCTCATTAATTGCAGGCATTTGCAGCATGGCTAGATACTTCCCAGGGGAGTCAAGACAGTGTTTAATTGAACAGATCTGCCAGGCAGTAAAGACGTGCGAAGTGCTTTGGGCAATGATGAGGACTGGATACTATTCTATATAGAACTTACATGTTTAGCTTTTATAAAGCACAGTTAATCAACATCCTATGTGCATGGCTTTCATACCTTACAACATATCTATGAAGTTGCTGAGAACAGGTTTTGAGAATTAGTTAATATTCCGAAACCGTGTCACACCTGTAAATAACACAAGCATCCAATGCAAGTTTTGTTTACATATTGGGAATCAACCTACACAAATCAGCTACCGTCAACGTAATGTGGTCATGAAATGTACCAGTTTTGTGACAGATCAAAAGTCAAGTATACAATGTCATAGATCTATAGCTTAGGTACCTACCTACAAGGACGACAGAAAAGGATATAAACATGATGTTGCTTGGATATTTCGAGATCGCCGATATCCCCAATCCAACCAGTAAAATAAACCAGCAAAATAACCTACCTAGACATCGAAACATTTCATGACCCCTCCCCATAAACATTCAGCATCATGTGGGTACCCCCCCACCCCCATTTCCCCTCCTACCTTTGCTTTGGGCCGAACAGACAACATATGTACTTTCAACAGAGAACAGCAGGAAACAGCGGGGCAAATAGCATGGATCTGTCAGCTGCCTGAAGATAGCCATTACTGAATTAGGTAAAAGGGAAGCAACCAGTTGTCTATGTGGAACCCTGTTGTTAATTAAACCACCATTGTAGAAGTAGAACTACTGTTTTATCTGTGGTCACAAAATCTCCCAATCGGCTGGGTTTTTTAATTGAAAACTGCCACAGAACCACAATTTCAAGGTTAAACAATTAAGTTTACTCAGATCGAATATACTTCTAAACCAACATCGTCCGGCAAACTGCATCTATGTGTTTGACATGTAGTTTTGGAGTGAGCTGTTGCCATGGGGATAGCTTGTTGCCATGTGACTGACTTGTCACCATGGTAACGTCATGCCTGTCGCCATGGAATTAGCTTATTGCTATAGAAACAAATCCTGCCCCATGCTTTGCTTTGACAAAATCTCTGCAAAAATGCACATGGTTTTCCATGCAGATCCATTTTGTAGTAAACAAGAACAATAAATTATAATCACAATTCAAGGCAATAACTCACTGTTTTTACAAACATGCTTGACATTTAATGTTAATCATAACAATTTACAGATCTAGTACTTCCAGTTAATTCATTACTCCTGCTAAGTGTGATAAAATTATCCTTTGTAGCTCAACGACAATAGCATATTTGTACCTTTTTAAATGGCTCAAACTTCAAAGGTAGTCAAACAAATAAATTTCCAGACGTGCCTCACTCAACGTGCCGAAACAACAGAGCCATTTTCCCAGTTGTTGACAGATGTAGACAACCGAACACTCAACCATCTCATGAAAAACTCAGCTGTAGTTTGCACAACCCGCAGCCAACGCCCTTTCAAAGCACACACCCGTCTACACCGTTCAAACACTTTCTTTTATTATTAATTGTAACCTGATTTTAAATTGATCTGCATGGAAAACCGTGTACATTTTTGCAGAGATTTTATGAAAGTTAATCTGTTTCTATAGCAATAAGCAAATTCCATGGTGACAGGCATGACATTACCATGGTGACAAGTCACTCATTTGGCAACAAGGTATCCCCATGGCAACAAGGTATCCCCATGGCAACAGCTCACTCCCACAGCAACATGTCAAGCACATAGATGCCATTTGCCGGACGATGTTGGTTTAGAAGAAGTTTATTCAATATGAGTAAACTTTATTATTTAACCTTGAAATTGTAGTATTATGGCAGTTTTCACCATATGTGACCATAGATAAAACAGTAGGTGTACTTCTACAATGGTAAGCATGACATCTCCAGGTGGTTTAATTGCATATACCTGGACCCTGTGTGTCTTCTTCAAATCAAATGTAATTTAATTATCGTTGTATCTCATACTTTCAAATGCTTCTGCAAAACTAATTTGTTCTTGTCCCTAATTAATCGGATGCCAATTATTACTGGTAGTGACTGTTTTTATAGTCTAACTTTTCATCGATGACAGTACAAAACCCCAATTAACACAACCTGCAGCTGATATCAGCACGCACAGTCAAAGCAGACCCAATGTCAGAACTTGTTTGTGCTTGTAAATATTCCAACAGCATGTCTGTGAATTATTTTCTCTACTTCACGTTCTCGGCCATAATTTAATATTTAAAATGTCAAAATAGTCAATATAAATATATTGTCAGAGTATTTGAGGAACGTAGCTCAACACCCAATAATACAGGGAACCACGCACTTACAGGATCCCAACCCTTACAAGGAAGTTGAAACTGAATACCCTGGCTGTAATCTAATTGTATTCAGTGTAACACAGAACAGTGACTCAACAAACAACTTGCACATTTTGTTGCACCTCACCTTACAAAACGGGAAAAGTCGGTGGTGTCACTAAGACATCTACACCACCAAACCGCAACATTTGCATGGGTTCAACCGGTTGAATATCAACCCTGCGAAACGTGTTTCTGATACGACTCGGCACACTTTAGGTGAAAGAGTGCAGTTGTTTTTACCCAGTGAAAGTAAGTCGAGCAACATTAAACTACATTTAGGGCTTAACGAAGATTCTCACACTCTGAATTTTCTCTTGCCACAGGAGAGTAGTATAACTTTACTAAATTCCATTTTTTTATTATATCGCAGACGCTCCCCATCATTTTGTCGTCTAAACCGACTGGACTGGGTCTGTGTATGTAGGGATTCTTCTATCATTGACATCTGCGTATGTTGCTAAGAGATGTTAATGGTAAAAACAGTGTAGTTAGCTACTGTAACGTTTCTCTGTTTGTAGCAATTTTTTGGGTGAAACAACTTGTCAAAATACGGTACTCTCTCAATATCACTAGCTCTTTGTCCTAATGCAACAAAGCAGGAGCTAAATGTCTGTCTCCTTTATTTTGGACTAAAACAGTGGCATGTCCCCTCTATTTTGTAGTACCAACATTGGTCTGCCCCTTTAGTTTTGTGTAAAATAGTGATTTGGCCCATATTTTGGAGCAAAATAGTGATCTCTCCTGTACTTTAGACCAAAATAATGGTCTGCCCCATGCATTTGAGCAAAACATTGGTCTGCCCCTTGTTCTTTGGAGTAAAATAGTGGCCTGTCCCCTGTATTTTAACAGCCATCAGACCACATCTTCCCTCCTGCTGGAGCAAACCAGCCAAGTACTGCCATTCACCCAATGCAAGAATCGAGGCTGTGATGAATTACATTTAATAGGCGCTCAACCAGCACACACACAGATAGGATCTGTGCACAGATCAAAGAACAACTGCAGGCTATCCCGGAAGCACATCCGTGGACCCACAAACTATGGGGGGATACTGCGGTTGTACAGGTAGCTAGACAACAGGTACAAGCTGCAGTCTGTGCTGGGAGGTTACCAAGAGACAGGTGTTGTTTTTACAGGTACGTCTACTTCGCTGTTTTGTAGTTTAGTGAAATGAACCACGGCTGTTTAGTGTACATATAAGACAGGTTTTGAAGTCTGACGCCCACAAGTACACTGCGGTATAGCCCGTTCTGTTTATATCGGCTGTGTTTTGAAGTCTCCACTCCCGTCTATACACTGTGGTTTACCTTGCGTGTCATTTAAACAGGACTCACTACTGAAGGGTTTAGGACCCAAGTAGGATTATTGGGTTCAAGTGTTATTTCTGCTGCTGCCACAGTCAGATGTTTTAATTTAGTCGACGCCGTCTCCGTTTGTTCAGCCTTAGATGTGAAATGAGGCTGTTATTTTTAGTTTCTGTAGGAGTTAAATGAACTTGTTACAAAGACATTTTGATCTTGGTGGACTAGTCAGCTGGAGCTACTGGCCAGGAGCAGAATTTATGTTTATGGCATGTAAATTTATCGTACACATTAAAACATTTCCATATTATAAGAAGAGCTAATTTCATATATAGCATGCAACACACTCTTTGTCTGTTTGTGTCTGCTTGTCTGTGCGTCTGTAGGCATCTATGTGTCTCTGTGCATGTCTGCGTCTCTGTGTGTCTGTATCGATGTGTCCGACTGTTTGTCTGTTAATCGGTTTATTTATATATTGGCTCAGTCTACCAGTCTGTCAGTAGATCGGTCAGTCTGTCAATCAGTCAGTCAACTGGTCTCTTAGTCGGTTGATTATCAGGTAAATTTGAGATAATAAATTGGTTGTTCAGTCATACACACGTCAAATATAAATGTCCGTCAAGTGGGTTTTTGTCAGTTCTCCCATAATACCTGCATTCAGCCACCTGCACTATTATAAAACATTCATATACCATGCTTGCCATTTCCATAGCAAATGCACAAAACTGAGGTATTCCTAGTTACAACATTAAAAACTACCATTTGCATATGCTCCGAACTGTTTAATGAAAGAGACTAAAGAAGTGTTTTATCCAAAGGCAATCTGTCACATCTTTCAAAGAAACACTTCCGGCTGGTTGCTATACATAGACAATTAGGCTAATTGGCAATCAAAACGTTTCCAAATCCTAGTATGAAAACGTTTTTGTGTGACCACCTTTTTTTACATGGGCCAAAAAGTAAAGCAGTGCCCTGGGGGATTACAGGGTCAAACAGAAGGCAGAATCAATTTCAAACCAACCCGAGACCCCAGTTGTTGTACATAAGTAACTAGGTTAATTGGCAATAGCATAAGGAGGCCTAGAACTGTAATTAGTTTCTCAGAGCTAATCATTTGACCAGGCTACCATATGTGTGTGGGCCTTTTAATGCCCTGCAACTTACTCTGCACTGCAATCTGTGACCTGTCAACAGAACCCTGGATTTAAAGAATTGTTTGTCCATGTTAACATCAGCGGAAAGCGGGCCAATTCCTCAAAATGGTGCCTTGAAAAAACTCGTCACTGTTAACAAGCTGTTTACCTGGGGTCAACAAGACGGCCACACCTGCTTTATTTGGACACAACCACCTGGTTTGAGGTATTCAAGCACAGCTTCTTTGCCAACTGTCCGTATTCTAGCATTGTACTCCACATGTTTTACAAATTATCAGCACTGTACACCAAATGTTACAATACAATATTGGTATTGTAATATTGCATTCAAAATGCTAGTGTTAGGATCCCAACTTTGTACAACATTTTTACAGTTTTGATATTACGTGCGTGCATGCATGCGTGCGTGCGTGCGTGCGTGCGTGCGTGCGTGCGTGCGTTTAAAATCAAGTATTACATTTTATTAATGATTATCTATTTAATGTTCTGAATGTTGCAACATAGTACACTGTTTTGAAACAATTCAAAGCATTTATGATAGGCACCAGATACGATCACAATGTTACGTTCCCAAAATGGCATTGATTCATTCCAAATATTTCCACAGTGTCAAAGTCTGGCATTGAAACCAGAATTTAAGCCACTTTAGTATTTGGCACCAATTATTATACTGCCTCATCTGTATTTCCTAGAAGACAGAACTTAACCACTAAAACAACATCTGGCATATGTACCTACAGCATTTGGATTCAAATGCTTCATTCAATAAAGCATTTCAACTTGTAAAATACCATAAATTAATGTTTCACCATTAAACCTTTTTTTCACTGTATGTGTTCTTTATATTTGTATTAACAGTTAGCAAAGTTTCTCACATCTAATACTATGGGTGCACTACAACTATTATGAAACATCAATGCAGACAGTGAAATTAATGGTGGGAGCATCAAAGATCATGCCCTATCTCCAACACAGGATTACTGTGGTTGTTTGTCTGTTGATTTTCCCACCAAACTATGTTAGCCTTTGTGTACTAACACGAATGCCATTACACAGTTATGAAGGCTGTCAAATGTTGAGTCCTAGATTCAAGTCATTCAACCCCATCCGCCCTGTTTGTTTCACCCCTCGTGGGTCAGATTTCCAGACACGACAGTTGAGGGTATTCACAAGTCAAGAAAAACCTCTTGAAACATCTATCTCTCATTTACTTGGAAAACAATCAGCCTTTCAGACAGCTGGCAGTACGTTTTTGTTTAACAATTTCTGATGAGTACCCCATGGTATTTAATTCACAATGGTATCAATAAGCAAGGTTGTAGTCCATGTATTTTATAATTTATCTGTCAAATTTAACACTGAATGATAGGTTAATTTGACATGCCACAAAACAATTGTGAATGTTGACTTAAATTTAATGCAGATATTTGTGTGGGTGTGTCACGCAGCTAATAAACTCCATAATATGGCGCAAATTTATTTTCCACATCTAAATTTGCATACAAAAAACAAACCTGGCCTTCCGTTCATACGGAACAAGTCCTATTAATTTCAACCATTTTAGCCAAATACTTCACAAAGCGTCAGCATCTCACATCAAACACATCACATCAAAGGTTAAGTTTCATGAACGAAAAGTATTACTATGAAAAAGAAATCATACTACTTAAAAGCGTATATGCAATTTAATACAGCAAAACATTACAGAACAATCAGCCATGTCATTGTTATATTGTGATTTGCGCATCAAATCAGACGTCACAGAACAATCCAATTAAGTCAGGAATTCCTAGAAGTAGTTTTTGCCAGATATTGCATTCCTCGAGCTGCTGGCCTCCGTGTTTACCATTCCAGGCAGCTGTATGTGTGGGCAGCTTAGTTTCTTACAGTTCCATGTATCCTGTGGGCAGTTCTCCTGACAGCTTCTTAGAATGGAACGTCGTATCAAATGCATGACGACAAATTTTTAGACCTCGAAATGGAGTAATGCGTAAGTACGAAATACAATTTCAAATTCCAGATCGTGTGCGTTCATTTTATTTGTTTTCAACTCCTCTGTGATTAATTTCATGAAAATCTGAATCACTATGATATTGATTATGTATGGAGACATTTAGTTTCAGATGGCACCAGACAAGCTATTTATATTTGGAATAATCTCACCAAATCTTCACTAAAAGGGCAAAAGTAGTCCCGCGCCATATATACAAAGCTATTGTTGTATTATAACAAAACAGTAACATTGCACATAATAATAATTAAAAATACTTGATCACTCTGTGAGATCTAGATATAGAAAAAGTGAGGAATATTTTAATTATTATTTAAAACAGCAGATATTTAAATAAATTCATACCGACTGCAACCAGAGGATTAGTGCTCAATGTCTGATTAATTTCGCTAAAGTTAATTAATAGGCACAACAAACATGAAGGTCTTTCCATGGATTTCATTCCAAGTAAACACTTCTGGGTAAACACTCTAAATCTGTCTGGCTCCTTGTTTTGCGTACGTCAGTAACTACCCTCCCAGACAACACACGCATTTTGCTGTCTGGGCCCTTTTTGGACTACGTACACTAAATCATCACCATCGTGACAGGTTGGAAGTGAAGAGCCTGTACGGGTGGGTAAGGCTGTCAGGTCTGTCATGTCACTGTCAAGATGGTCAGTGTCACCTATGTTTGCTTCGGTTTCCTGTTTTCTTGCCATGACTGGGTGTCCTCTGGATCAATAATAACACCAGGTCTCTCTATAGAGGAGAGCGGTGGTCGCGTGAAAGAGTGCTGGACTGTCAATCGAGGGGACGGTAGTTCAATCCCACCTAAAGTCATTTTGAAACTCAGGCAATATAGTTCACCCCACATTTGCCTGTGTCTTTTGGAAGAGACACTAAAAGTCGGTGGTCCCTTCTATCTGGTGTCTATGCCAGGGGAAGTTAAAAATCCCACACCTGAGACGTCCCATTAGCAGTGAGTGACCAGCCAGTCGCAAAGCCTTATGCGGAATAACACTTTTACCAGTCGCACATTTGTTTGGTGGACACATGATTGTTAACTCATAGACGTATAAGCCAGTTGGGAAGTGCGTTATGACATGAATGAAATAAACAACAAACGTATGTGTGACATCCATTCTCACGGTATAGCTGACAATATTATGATTTTGGAAAACCTTTTCTGCTCCTTCGTTTTTTATGCATCCACCGATATTTCTACCCATCCACAATGGGTCTTACCCATCCAAATGACAGGTGGGCGGTTCTCTGCATAAAACTATGGCTAATTGTATATGCCTGATATGATTCATATTTGTTAGTTTGTCTACGTCCCCGTAAGGTTATTTAGTTGTCAGCCTACTGTTCCGGTGAACACTTGGACACTTCCTCGACATTCTCCCGTCAAGGTTTCCTTCTAATTCATTTGTGAGGGAATATAATTATTACTGTTAATACACAGTACACACATTCTTTAAATGATGAATGCATGTACTTGGCAGTAGGTAATCGTATGATAAATGTAAAGAGACTGAGCTGGCACTCATCCGGAACAGATTAACTGAAAGAAATATAAAAATTTCGATGATTAAAATGCAACTTCAGGAGCAGAAAAGGTCAACTCCACACAATCTACCAACTCCGCACACAGACCAGTGGGAAAGAACCAATACGGGCTGAGTAGGGAAGTAGGGATAGATACGGTTTTCGGGGTTACAAGATTTCAGGTTCTACTAAGAATCCCCCTACATAGGATCAGTCCCACCCTACAGCAGCAGATACAACATGTCACTCAAGTAGATTATCCTGGATTTGTCACAGCCAAATGACACAGCAGTGTCATTTGAGCTGAATTAATTCACCCAGCAATCGATCAATCATCACCCCACTCTCTGGAGGGAAAAAACCCACCACCCACCACCTCTCCCCCAGTTAGATTCCACATTCCACACCTATCAACACTAGAGGGGATCACTCCATCTCCCTCCCACTCTCACTGGTGCAAAGGTATCTACATCAGATCAATGACCGCTCCCTCACAATAGCCCCTCCCTCGACAGGTAGACGTTGACATCTAGCCCCCTCTAGTGGTAGTCTCACCTCCAGCTGTGAGTAATCGGCGGCTCAGTAGTCCTGCGAAACGTTCAATGGGTAGGTTGAGTTCCCACTTAGTGCTGGGACGAGCTAATACCCCACTGGGGCGAATATCCTGATGCGTAAGACAGTCACATTTCTTAAAGTATTGTTGCAGCAAAAGATAGCTGTTTCTTTACAATTCCATGTTAGAAAGACGTAGACTTGTTTAGTAATTTCAGAAAATATGCATTGTGATTTGTTTAATCAACACCAGTTCTTCGTGTATCTCATCGGCACTGGCTGTGTTTAGTTGGAAGACGTTTCATTTGCATAATGCATAAGGGCTGTGTACACGTCAAGACCTTAGGTACGTGGCAGTTCTTAACCTGTTCAAAATGGTTTTCAGCAATGCGCTATTTAATTAATATTCTTTCAACATATTCTACGCTTTGTTCCAATGACTTGACAGATTATTGGTGTCATTCATCAAAATCTTACTTGTTGTATTCGTTCATGTTTTCTTGCCGTTATTCTTTCAAATATAATTACAGGTGACCTTTACTAATACTCTGTAATAATTTGCATCCTTCAGTATATTCATTCATCCTCTGCAACTGTCTCTGAATTGTGTTCACTGGCAGTGATGCAGGACCTCACAGTAGCTCTACAACGGCCAAGCTATCTCAGTCACATCATTAGCCATAACTGTGTTGTCAATATGCGTCCCTGACAGAAGCCGTCCGTCACCACACAGACATGTGTCCCACTGTTGACAGGGAGACAGACACCAAGCCAGCAGCCTGGATGGCAAGTGACCCGAATCGCCCTATCAGCTGAGTGAGTGCGCCCCAGCAGCAGCACCTGTACCCTGCTGTCAATCACCGCTGTCAGCTCCACCCCCTGGAGCCCAGTCACAGGTGCTAGAAGTCACCCACCAGCTCAACCAAAGCCCACAGCTTCAGACTCTGACTGGATGGCATACAACAACCCCAGTTACCTTCAGCAAGACTGACAATGATCACAGACAGACTCCAGTAAATGGGACAGCGGAAGCTGAATCCCATATTTCGGAGGACAGGAGCGGTGCATATGGCAAGGGATATGGTGACATTGAAGTTGAAGAGACAGGGAGGGAATGATGGATTGCGTGGGCTGACACTGTGACGCAGTGTCCCATCCGTGGTGTCCCAGTCTGGAAGACAGCGATGCGACAATGGTAAGTCTAGTGTCAGTAATCATGGCCCACAATTGCCTCTGTTCCAGTAATCAGTTTCTGTGGTGGTGAATATGTACGTAACTGTCATCATTCGATAGAATCCACTGTTAAGTGTTTAAGTAGCTTTTTCAAAATAATACCATCATTAGACAGAATGCGCTGCTAAATGTTTAAGGATTTTTTGTCAAAATGAAAATATTGCCATGATTTCGCTGAGGAAACTATTCCTGTAACACATGTGTTTGTATGCCACATATTGGTGTTGACGATTTTTATTCAAGTTCACTATTGCTTGCTTAGAAACAGCAAAATCTGGGTTATGAACACATTAGACTGTTAGCGAAATAGTCTCTGGCAGCCATTCAATCCATGCTGCTGGGTATATACTATATAGTATACTATATATACCATATACCACCAATTGATTTCTCATAGGTGCCCATTGTAACGTTTCTTTGATTTCCCACCATTGTGCTGAAAATGTCATACATTAATTAGCCTCCATTCACACATGTCATGTATAAAATTCGTGAAAATTACATATCTCTTTCTCCTACAATCCAGTCTCTAACCTGACACCCCTTCATTTTTGCTTCAATCGGCTGCTGATTGCCAATGTTGACACCTCTTGGCTGAATTACACCTGTATGCATACGCACCTGGTCACTGTCTGACAAAGATCATTATTTCGCAGCTGTGAGAAAATGCTACGCAGACATATCATTTCCATTTCCATTTGGTGGTACGTCCCCTGCTACAGGACTGACGTACTGAAGTGTTAGCATGCATCTGACAGTACGCACTGCACTGACTGCTACTGTCTTGTATTTATTGAGATTGCAACAGGTCCAGAGGACTCAGCAACAAGACTGATAACTGAAACAATATGTGTGAATAGAAGTTTTATATAAATAATAAACCAACTGTGTAACAATAAGAACAATAACTATATAAAAACCACACAATATCAATATAAAATGCTACAGTGATATCATACATCCAATAAAATACAGAACTATCTGCACACTGTGTAAAGGAACTATGCAAAACTAGACAAATCTTAAATAATCTATTTGCTTCGTCACCGACCCAATGTCGAACTAACATTGACCCTAGTGGTTATCTCGAGAACTCTTCTAAGATAACATGACAGTGGGGGGGGGAGGTGGAACAAGGCTATATACACAGGTTAAATGACTCCAAAATATGAGATGATTGAAAACAAATTACAGATGGTTTCCTCACGAACAATGCATGACTTTTGACCAGACTATAGCCTTGTACCAACTATCATGTTGGTACCAGACTATAACAGGGTACCAACTATCATGTTGTATCATGCTTGAGGCTTCTCTGATACTAAATTTGGCTACAATAATATGGCCATTTGCCACTACAGCATAGCAAATGGATGTAATACCTCAGAAAAATGAATGGAGTACAATATTATATCCACACATATATTTTAAACAGAATGAGACAAAATAATAATGTGTCGCTGTGCATCCTATATATATATACAAGGACCAGTTCACTTCGTGTGAGATGACATCTTAAAATTGAGATTAAAAATTACATATCAGTCAAGACCAATGAACCTGGTCTACCAACTCCGCAGTCTGTTAACAAATTGGCATTACAGTTTTATGCAACTAAGCATGTTACATGTCTCGAAAAGATTGTACCCAAAAGTCTATGTTACAGAAACTGGGCCGGAGAATCACTTCCTGAACTGAGATGTAAACACAGCCGGTGATCTGCAACGAATAAACATGATCCCTTGTCCATCCGTCGTCACCCATACACACGTAAGAAGGGACGCCACCACGAGACATATTAACCGACACCAGATGGCAGCACTTGTGTTGTGTCTGTGCATTACGAGTGACATGTTGAGACTGGTACACTGTGGGGTGGTGAGACCGGACACCGTCACCACAGAAACTGTTCGGGAATATGTCACGGGCAACCTGATAGATGGCGCCACTGAGCAGGGTCGTACAAGCGTCCCTGTGATGCGTGTGAAACGTTTGTGGAGAATTATAAATAATAATCTTAACAGTGCATGGAAAGGACTTGCATTTAGGTTCAGACTTTTACACAAATGTGTCGAATGGAAGTACAAATCTGCACCGCACGAGGTGGGGAATAAACGTTTGCAGGGGAGAACATTTCACCCAGACACTGGTTCTGGTCATGTGATCAGTAAGGACACATCCATCAGTGTCAGACGGAGAACTTACTCTGGATTACCCGACATAAAGCAGTATAAATCAAGTTACAGACAAACAGGAAACGTGATATTTCCATGGAACATACGAAGCAGAGGACGATCGAAGAGGGCCGTAAATGAGGAACAACCTGCTGCCATGGCAACCGACACGTACGACGCTCAGGGCATCACGTTGACGCCACGGACATTTTACACATTTTACAATAAAAGCGCAGCAAAGTTCACGCAAGACGAACAACTCGTGCCAATGAAGATCACTACACCAACAAATAGTCCCCCTTCACCACCCATGCTACGAACGAGTGGCTTATCAGAGTGGAAAACAGTGAGCCTAGAAAAGGCAAAGATACATTCCAATAGTACGCAACCTAGTGACTCGGTCGATGGTCCAAGTCTCATAACCAGCATTCAGAGTCCAGCATCGGTTGCAACAACAACGAATATGCTACAAACGACCACGCCTTTATCGGTGGTCGAAAACGAAACATCTGCTGTGACACAGCAAGAAAACTGGACAACAGATCGTGTTATGAAGGAAACGAGCAGGGTCAATCCGACTGCATCTCCACTAGATGGCAGCACAGACGACAGGGTATCGACTAATACACAATCAATTACAGAGGCAGAACTGCTCGATGTACAAAACTCAACTAATACTTTTAGCCCGCAGAACACAACTGAAACTGTCACAGACGAGCAGTTGTCTCATACCCCCTCTATGTCATTGTCAACAAACATGACAACAACCGACACACCCATCAGTACACAATCTGAATCACTTAGAAAAGATTATACAACAACAGCGACAACAACAACACAAACAGTAACCATTTTTGACAATTACACATTGACAACAAGTCAGGAGCATGATGCCATAAACGACAACAACAACATATCATCACCATCTACAACATCAGCAACTACAAAACAAACAACAACAACAACAACAACAATCACATCGCCAACTTTCACAACAACACACGACGCAACCACGGAGACTACTAAAACAAGTCACACAACTGCAGCTGCCGTCACTGAACAAATGACAACAACCGAAGCAACAACCACTCGACAACAACATATCCGATCAACAACAATCGCACCCATAACGACGCCGTTTCCATCGGCAACAACCAGAAGTGCCAAGAACGTGACAGATACATCCCATGGCCATCTGGCGTCAACAACCATCGCTGGTATCACAACCGGTAGCCTTGCTATTTTCTGGCTCTTCCTCGGCCCTATAGTTTGTCTCATTTGTCACCTAAAGGACCAGGAAAAGAACCGTCGCCAACGCCAGAAAGAGGATGAGCTGGGTCACCGACTCGTCAACGAGTTGATTCGCTCTGAGCTGGCGAAGGGGCGGGGTAAACTGTACAAGACTGAGGTGAGGGATGACAGAGAACTGGAGCCCCTACCACCAGGGACAAATGGAACTGGCCCAGTCGGACCTGTTTGTGTCACCGTCGTATAGCGGCAGTGTCAGCTAGGCAGTTCAATAAATTATGATCATGTGATGTACAGCCGTGGTGTCTGACTGTCTCTGTGATGGGTCTCGTACATGTTTCACATTTCAAATGTCATCACAACTTTCCATAGCCTGAGCAGCAAAATTATTATTATACATTAGCTCCTTAATTAAAAATGTACACCCTAATTTATTAATTTTTATTGTATTTATTTATCTTAGCTTATTATCTTATGTAATTATTTATCTTAGCTTATTAATTTTATCTTTGCTGATGTATTTAATTAATTTATAAGTTAGATTTAGTCAACATGTCATGTTAATGTTTAATTACTTAAAAAGAAACAGAATTATTATTATTAATATTTTTATAACACCCATGACAACTATGTGTCATTCATTAGTGGGTATAAGCTTGGAATCCAGCACTACACAATGGCAAAATATATCACTCAGAATCCTACAATAAAACTTAACATTAGTAAGTTTACTAGATGTACCATTTGACTACAATGAATCAGTTAATGGTAACCGGTAAATAATCTGTTATCAAATCATATTTTAAAAGTAACTTTGACTTACATTATTCATATCTCAATCACAAAAGGCACTCTTTATATAATTCTTCCTTTCACATTACTCTGCCAGCATGACTAGTACAGAAACTACACTGTATCTATCCAATGCACAATAGTTCTGTAAATGGTGAGCATGATTACAATTTGTGCTGCCACCTGGTGTATTGTTTGGTACTAAAACAAACTACAAAATATTTCAGTTCTTTCTTTCAATATCTGCTGTACACATGATAATATTGTTTTTCTCTAAAAAAAAAACACCTCATAACCGTATTACTGTCTAACACCAAGCTATTGGTATAGAGTGAAATACAAAAATAAAACAATACTGACAATTCTACATCCACAGCAGATGACTGATTACCATCATTTTATACTACTGGACCAAGCAGGTAAGTGCTGCAGTAAGTACAACATTTTCTAACCCATAATCTTGTTTGCAACATGAAACGCTCAAAAGATGTTTTATTTTGACTGTTTTAATTAGTTACTAATTACCAGAAAAATTTAGATTGTGTTTGACTAAACAGGTCTGCCAGGGAAGTGTTAAGCTCTGAGTAGGATACTGCAATATACGTTACCATTACTTTACTTTTAAAGTTACAAATTATGTATGTATTATTAAGTATGACTGATTTATTGTAATACATATTAACTGCCCTTGCCCAGGTCTTTTTTAAATCACAACATCATACTAGACATGTTATATTTATTGAATAATATGTGACTGTATTTAAATGTAAGTTCATACATAGCACTACACCTGACTTTACGTCTGCTCATAAAACTTTCACTTCACTCGCTGGCAGACCAGTTCAGTCAAACATCATCTCAACTTCAATGTGCCCAGGGTTCAAAACGACAGCACACAGTTAGAACCCAAGTCCTCAGGATTGAGAGTGCGATGACCAACCCACTGTGCCACGGTGCTCCACACATGATATGCAGGTTTACTGTTACAGCCTTGTGAATCCAAGGAAGACAGATTTACCTTTAATAATACTGTGCCCCGATGATGCAAACGATTCTATGATTCCAATGAAGCTTGCAGACTTACAGCGATTTGTTCCCTTCATATAAGGACAATTGTCAGGAACATAATATCTACATAATATTTATATAAAATAACTTTGTAAACTTACTCCAACATTGTTTTGAGAACACTATCCTATCATTTGCAATACTGTCATGCCTTGCATGAACTAAGCTGTAAAAACGATGTTGTTATTTAATATGCATAATGTAATAAGCTGCTGGTTGAAACAAGGTAACAACAGCGGTGGCCCATTCAATCAGCGAATACCCAGAATTGTGTCTGGCAAAAAGGAAAGACTACGAAAAAAACCTGCTCAATGCATTAATACATTAACTTTTACTAAGGACAGAAAGAAGGCAGAGCGCCACTTTCATGGTGTAGTGGAAATGTTCTAAACAGTAAAGAGTAACTCAAAAACAACAGTAATCAGTAAATAATGTAAATAAAGTGTCGCTTATAAAAAGGTTTCATCCATGAAAGCAACAATGTCAGCTGAACAACTAGCACCAGACAATGCACAAAACGTCAAACTTCAGTACAGCCAACTGTACTTTCTACTCCCACCAGTTGCTGCACACCGTGGTGTGCAGCAACTATGATGTCATTACAATCCAATTTTTTCCAAATTTCCTAGCTCAAGGCCACTAAAATGCCACTCTCCTGCCTGATCCTTCGGCCCCTAAAACCAGTCAAGTCAATATCCTCCAATATTTAATTTTCCATGTTCCCAGTGAACCCTAGAAGCCGCTCGGCAGCCCCCTGGGGTTCCTGGCCCAGTATGGGGAACTGCTGAAGTAATCAACCAACATTAGGTGGCTGATCTTGACTAAGCACCGTAATCCTAGGTGACAGCACTTCAGTGTCCTCTCATAAATGTTTGTAGGCAAAACATATGTAATAACACTAATCACCCCCAATACATGCATATATTCCCAGTCACACAAAGGTAAATGTTGCGTATAATCTTATGACACTTTGTGCGTGCAATATAATCTTTACTCAAACCTCAAAACAGCCATATATGTTTGCTCCGGACAATACAATGTAAAAATATATTAACAATATAAACAAGGAATGATACTCAGTGTGACATAACTACATGGCTTGGCTACCATGACAGTGAACCACACTGCTCTGTTTTCATATATTGACAATAGAATGCCTCTGCATTAGTACCAGTTTCACTCACAGGGTGGCACCACTGAGTTGTCTGTGTGTACAAAATATCATAAAAAACACCCATCCAGTTGTAAACTACACATTTTATCAGGAGTTTGTACACTTAAGCCACCATCCAATAGAATGGCTGATGTTGATAATTCAACTACGTCAATGCGATATGCAGAATTAAGAAAAGCAGTTATCTGAATATTCAAATGTAAAGATCCATTTTTATTTAACACTTATCTGAATGTCTCAGATCTCTCCATATGGAAGGTCCACACATTTTTATTTTTCAATAAAAATGTCTCATTCTTGGCTTACTGAATGTTGAACGACTATTGCACCTACATTAATTTCACAAATTATTCAATAACACCTGCTCTCCCGTAAGCCAAAACTGTCAGTATCTACTAAAAAATAACAAGAAACATTCATGTATGTAAAAAAGCACACAATCGCAAGCGGATTCCAACTCAGCCCAAAAACCAAACACATGCGCATAAGCGCATTACTCTGCAAATTACATGTGGTCGATGCCGCATCTCATTCGGATATCACGTCGCATTAGGCGGACGGCCGGGAATGCGCATCTCCTTACATTTTCGTCGTCTTACATTTGCGTCTTCTGGCGCGTTTATTGATCCATTGATCGGTCGACGCTTTAATTTGCAAATTCTCTGAACAAATTCCTTCCTTCCGTAAAACATGCTTCGACTACGGATTACTGCTGGGCTCTGTACTCGGTCAGTCAACTCCCAAACCCAATCCTACATTACTATTACATATGTGCTTTGGAGGGAGGCAGAGGGGAGAAAGAGGGGGAAGGATGGGGATGGGACAGGGGGACGGGCAGGGAGAGCAGGAGTGAGAGGGGGTGGGGGAGGGGAGGGAGCGGGGGAGGGGAGGGAGAAGGGGAGGGGAGGGAGAAGGGGAGGGGAGAGAGACAGGGAGGGGGAGGGGAGGGAGAAGGGGAGGGGAGGGAGAAGGGGAGGGGGAGAGACAGGGAGGGGGAGGGGGAGGGGGAAGGAAAGGGAGAGGAGTGAGCGTAAAGTGTGTTTACTGATTTATACAGCATAAAATGTCATCGGTGACATCCTGTGGTAGTAAGTAAATACAAACAAATATGACCTTAAAAACGTATTACGATCTAGATGATAATGTGTTAATAAACATGGCTAACACTAATAAGCTCCAGATAAGTGCTAATTAAAATGGCCGAGTTGTATTATATAAGATAAAATTGTAAATTATTTGAATAAAAAACAGTTTATTAAAACATTTGGAATTAACTGTTGGTCATATGCTAACAAAAGTAATGGGCCTAGACCTGCTTGTCCACTGACATCTCCAATGCTACCGATGTCTTGGCATTATGCAAAGTCTTGGTGATGTCATCTTTGATGCACCGTCACCCAACAGTTTTACATTTTGTTTACAGCATATCAACCGTTAATGCATCATGGGACCTCAGTCCACACATCGACTGATATTTAAACAGCACTACTATCTTAATTTACATTTTCCTTTATTTAAATCCATTTTACTTTTCTTACTTATGCAATAGTTTTAAGTACAGCATTACGGTTGTGACACAACATAAAAGTAAAACACACATTATTATCATTATCCCGTATATATCTAAGGGTGAACATTTCTGTCAAATACTTGGGATTATAGAGAGACTGTGCACAAATGTCAACTCATACATGGCATTTTGTACCACAGCTAGTAAGTGACTTGGGTCAAGGGATGTCGACATGTTACCTAATCAAATTTTCGAACTCTACAAAAGAAGAAGGTATGAAAACCCAACTGGCAGACATCCAAACAGAAAGCTACAGTGGTCCTAGGTAATTACCACAGCACTCTCTCTCACATCTTATTGACCTAATCTGTTGTATTTTCTAATATCCCCACGACCCATAGATCATCAATTTCTTATTCCTCAAATTAAGTTTAATATTGGCAAATGTGCTTTTTTAGTAGATGCATAAACAATCTGGGGTCTCCTCCATTTTACTATAAACTCATCAGAAACTACAGGCACTTTTGAGAAAAATTCAAGACATTCCCACCTAAATATGTTGGCGGTGCCATGTTCCAATGACGACTCTAACCAGTCCCCATTCATGATTACGTTTACTGAATTTGTATATTGCACCCTTGAGCTCACCTTCACAAGCCAAGGGTCATTCAGTTATGTTACTACCCCTGCCCGACTGTCTCCCTAAAGTTGAGGATTAAGCGAACTCGAGCTATACAATTATAGCAGTTGCTTTGCCATTTGCTGCTGCATCTGCCATGGAAACAGTGCAATATCCGCCCCTATATTAAGACGGACACATGACTGGTGGGAATCCCAAAATAATGACCGATTCATGTCCTAAACACTGCATGTAACATGAGCAGCGTGTGGCTGAAATCACCCAAAATGTCCACTTAACCAGAAGCCAACCACGCTCCTTGTGGGCAAATTCATTGGCTGACATTCAAAGATGTTTTTGAAAGGGATGTACGAGGGGTAGAAAAGTGCTGGTACTGACGTAATTAGCCGCAACGACCCCTCACTGGTGCCTGCCGCAACAACCCCTCCCTGGCGCAACGACCCCTACATGGCGCCTGCCATAACGACGCCTCCCTGGTGCCTGCCGCAATGACCCCTCCCTGGCGCACGGGGACGCCTGAGCTCAGATTCTCAAGGACCTACGTGCTATAACAGTTTTACTATTATTATATATAGAACCCTCCCCCTAACTATTGGTTTGTTCCGCCACAAAATGGCACGGGACATTGGGAACCCTACTTGTAGGCAGTCCCAGGGACTAAACGGACTAACCACCCGTAAGCACAATCTTTCTGCCGACCGTTTAGACACAACCCTTCCATCTAACAAGGCTAATTGGCTAAGTAACCCTGTCTGCGTTCAGATTAACTTTGTTACGCATCGTCGACAGTGAGCGGCAGCACAGCTTAACACAACAGACACTAATCGGCACAGGTTAAGACAGGATGGGTGAGAAACGACCTGTGAAATTTGTCACGACTTGTGCATCAGGCTGGAACAATGCGTAAACCACATCTGTTTGCTAACAAACTTGTGATCTGTGTTGACGGCAATGGTACTGACAGCCAGACATTTGCCGGGCAGCAAACTTCTCTGTCTATTTCCAAGTCTGGTTGACACCAAACTAACTCGTGTCTAAATGTTAATAAATATGGGATATGCTTGATCGAGCTGATAAAAAGCCAAAAATTTAATTGCATGATGAAAGAACAATTATTTGAATTTGTTTATACATCGCTGAATGTCTACACATCACCGAGTCTACAATGATCAAGGATGTAACTTACACTCCTTGTCTGTACGTTGCTGAGTGTCTGCATGACTATGAACAAACTTACCACCACCTGTATATTTTTGAGAGGCTACACTACATGATTATGAACTAACTTTCCGCTGTCTGTAATCATTGAGTGTCTGGCGAGTGTCATTATGAACAAACTTACCCCCATCTGTAGAAGAGTGAGTGTCTGGTGACAATGAACTAATATAACTTACCTCTAGGTCACCGACTTTCAGTGTGACATTGAACAAACTTACCCCCCTTATCTGTATATTACAGGCATGTGTCAGTGAACAAATGTACCTCATTCTATAGGGCACTGAGAACCTGCATGACTATGAATTAACTCACCATCTGTAGATCACTCTGTGACATCACAACAAACTAACTGTAGGTTGTTGCGTGTCTGTTGACAGTGAACTAACTTACCCCTATCTGTAGATTGTAACATATCTGTTGACAGTGAACTAACTTACCCCTATCTGTAGATTGTAACATATCTGTTGACAGTGAACTAACTTACCCCTATCTGTAGATTGTAACATGTCTGTTGACTGTGAACTGACTTACTGGTTGTTGTGTGTTTGTTGACCATGAACTAACTTACCCCCATTTGTAGGTTGTTGTGTGTTTGTTGACCATGAACTAACTTACCCCCATTTGTAGGTTGTTGTGTGTTTGTTGACCATGAACTAACTTACCCCCATTTGTAGGTTGTTGCATGTTTGTTGACCATGAACTAACTTACCCCCATTTGTAGGTTGTTGTGTGTTTGTTGACCATGAACTAACTTACCCCATTTGTAGGTTGTTGCATGTTTGTTGACCATGAACTAACTTACCCCCATTTGTAGGTTGTTGCATGTTTGTTGACCATGAACTAACTTACCCCCATTTGTAGGTTGTTGTGTGTTTGTTGACCATGAACTAACTTACCCCCATTTGTAGGTTGTTGCGTGTTTGTTGACCATGAACTAACTTACCCCCATTTGTAGGTTGTTGCATGTTTGTTGACCATGAACTAACTTACCCCCATTTGTAGGTTGTTGTGTGTTTGTTGACCATGAACTAACTTACCCCCATTTGTAGGTTGTTGTGTGTTTGTTGACCATGAACTAACTTACCCCCATTTGTAGGTTGTTGTGTGTTTGTTGACCATGAACTAACTTACCCCCATTTGTAGGTTGTTGTGTGTTTGTTGACCATGAACTAACTTACCCCCATTTGTAGGTTGTTGTGTGTTTGTTGACCATGAACTAACTTACCCCCATTTGTAGGTTGTTGCGTGTTTGTTGACCATGAACTAACGTATCCCCATTTGTAGGTTGTAACATGTCTGTTGACAGTGAACTAACTTACCCCCGTCTGTAGATTGCTGAGTGTCTGTTGACTGTGAACTAATTTACCCCTGTCTGTAGATTGCTGAGTGTCTGTTGACTGTAAACTAACTTACCCCCGTCTGTAGATCACTGAGTGTCTGTGTGACGATGATGCTGAAGACGGCGTGGGACCGACTGCTCTCACTGTTCATGTTAGTGGCAGCGACGGTACGAGACTTGTTCCCCTCCGACATCAACGTGTTGATATCCTAGAAGACATGCAAGTGATCATAAGACACAACAGTTCAAACAACTGTGTCAGTGGTGCCTCCACCTAGGTAGCACACCCCATCTGAAAAGGGGCCAATGGGGAAAGATGCCATAGGACATCTACCCCCCCCCACCCCGGATATTTCCCTCTCCAAAACAAGTTCCACATATAAGAAATAGTATACACCTAAACGTGGTTTTAAGTATTTTGTTGCCTTCAAATTCAGTGTAAATGCAAATACGTTCTTAGTGATTCATCAGATAATTAAATTCGGTGTTGTTTTAGTTTTTATTTAAGTTTGTTTTAGTCTTAATAATTTTTTTTAATAAGAGCAGGGGATTAACATGACAATTTGTGCTACTGTAATGACAACCATTATCATTTAACATAAATGATCATATTCTTCTTGGTCACATCATAGATCTCACTGACCCCTTCTATGTTTATGTTCAAATGAGAAACCGTTTAATTAAAAATATTCCTAGTGTCAGAAAACACAGCCTGGTCACAAACTGACAGTAAAAACAATAGGCACTGCCCAAAACAACCGCCAGTGTCCCCTGGTGCATACTATAGCACTACATGTTTCAGGAGATAGACAACATGTAATGAGGTGTTTTATATTTAGAAAAACATATATCCATGACAAGACATCCATTCCTAGTCCAAAAATCGATTACGTGGCATTTGAACAATTCTGAATGTGATCAAGAGCAGTGACATAGATGTATAATTGTCTTGACAATCACTGGAGATTTCCGGATTTCTAATATTATTTTACATTACAATTATGTTGTTGACATAGATAACCCACCATGTATTAATTAAGAACATCTCATCTATCACGCGAAGATGAAAACTTGTCATAACAATTAAAACATCAAACAAAACACAGACGTTTCATGAATAAAAATCTTGCCAACATTTACCACATGACGCCTTGTAAAAACTAAAACATATTCACTATCAGATTCAGATTCTATAAATGCCCTACAGCTAGTAGCATCTACTTTTTGTTCTGCAATTATACACTAAATAATATCACTGTTGCACATATTTATACGTCCATAGATGCTCGAGAACCATTTGAAAATGTTTATTTGTAACTTTTTTTCTACTGGTCCTCAAATTGTATTTCTTGATTACACTAAACCAAGAAACCTTGAAATCATGTGACACCATAGAAATAATAGGCTGATGACCTAATGACCTCACATGAACCTCACCAATTCTATTTTTGGAACCAAGGAAAAAGTGCTGCCTCCTATTGGATTGCATCTGCATTAAACGACGCACTCACCTGGAATGCTGACACGGCCAGAGTTGAAAGGTCGTCGACGTAAGGACCGAGAATATTGTGTTCCCTCACTCGCAGGTTGTGTCTCCTTCAAAACATTACATATCAATTGTTTCTGTGGCGTAAATATCTTTCTTATTACCACAATGAATGATTCTTATGGCGTTAAAGGTAGCCTTAAAAAACTGTCTTTCTAGATGCATAGTTCTAACATGCAGTCAAACTATAGCACCATAATAATATTTGTTGACCTAAAAAAAAATGTAAATACTCCTCATCAATGTCAGTCACAGGGTACCTAATGTTCAATTATATTTTTAGATCAAACAACGTCACAATTTTTAAGAATCAACTATAGATTTCTTCTATTGCATTAACCCCTATATTATAAGGCACTTGTTTTTGTTACACGTTTTGCCAGGAAATATCAGGGGTCAAAATCCACAAGCCCAATAAACATGCACATAATTTACTTGTTACAACTGAATTCCCAAGTGAATTCTGCAACATGTGTAGTGCAGTGTCCCAGTTAACCATCTCACAGTTCCATTTACCACAGACCCACACCAGTTCTGTTATCACACAACTCTTTTGGTGCCAGAAATCTGCTGAAAATATCTACCTGTATTTTCAATGTTTTATTTCCAAACAAACAACAAAACACAGTGGTAATGGGGAAAATTTAATTTTAGCTCAACAAACTACATATTAACCTTATTTTCTAGTCATGTATGTTTTCAGTAATTTCCAGTGCTTGGAAAATGTAACCATAACTTATGGTGCAACTACTAAAAATTATTCTGAGAGGTGGAGACAAAGATTGGAGAACGTTGGGTGTACTGGGGTCAGCGAAAAAATCATTGAGAGACCGTTTATTTATGACACTAAATAATGAATTGCAGACCTTTTGAGAGATGCAACTCGTACGTCATAACCCTCTTATGTAAATGGCCAGGCTAAGACTGTTATGTAACAAAACATCAAATTAATCCCACTGCCAGCCGACATGTGATCTTCCCTGGATCGATCAAGAAAATGTCGGGCAGATCCTCCCCCATTAGATTAATATCTTACTAAACTAATGAGTCGGGACCAACACTACAGGTTGCTGTCTCTTTGTTAACTTCCTAATGCTACTTAAAGTGAATAACAACACCTAATGCTTGTATTTGTTTTATTTTACATCATTTTATATATTTCCATACCCGCCACACCAAACAATAAAAAAAAAATGAATTTGAAAGTCTACACTTTATGCAATGCCGGTGGACTTTTTCAAATATGCATGTTTTGCCGTACTTTCTGGATGCCCAGTTGTGACGTCAGATAGGACACATACTGGCATCAGGCGCACTGTTTCTTTGCATTCAGAGCATGTTTACAAGGATAACTTTTGGGGTCGAAACGAGCGTCAAAATTAATTATTGTGCGATATTCCAATGTACACAAACACTGGTCATCATGGGGAACTTATATTTATCTTAAGATTCCTTACGAATAAACTGTTTTAAAGAAAGATGTTTCGCAGAAGCCAGTCTAAGCTTCGAGATCGCTGCTGTCTTCGGTTTGTTTTCAAATTAATTGTATCGATTACAACCGGTGATATGATCCACACCAGGACACATACATCACAAACAGATAGTATGTATTTAACATCAGAAATAAAGGTTGTGTAAACCATAAATAATCATTAGTATACAGTTGTGTGAAGGAAGAGTTGTATATTTAACATTAAAATGTTACGTTAAATTTACAACTCCTCCCTTATACATTGGCATATTTGTGATATTAATATATTAGATAACATTTCTGTCTGAAGTTAAATGTATGTAATGTATGTGTCCTTGTGTGGATTATCTTCCATGGGCTGCAATTGCTACAATTATTCAATCTCAGAAAACTAGCCGAAGGCGGTGGCAAATCCGAAGCTCACTCAGACCTCCGCCAAACCTTTGGCTTCAATTCTGTACCACAATTTGACTGTAAGATTAATATTTGTTCCCTGATGACTGGTGTTTGTATTACATCGGAATATCGCACACTAATTTATCATGATGCTCATTTCAACCCAAAAACTATCCTTGTACACGTGATCTGAATACGTAGAAAGGATCCACCTGATGCTAGTATGTGTCATCTTTGACGCCACAATACCACATGATTGCCTTGCTAATTAACTTTCAGCGTTTTGCGGGAATCGCTATGTTGTCGGGTTTAAAACCGAATTTATACTACAACTGTATTTTCATTTATTTTTAAATGTTGTAAAATGTTACATGCATACTAAGTCTTAATCTTTATGTACTCATGGGTAATGAATTTTAGATAAAGCTTTGTTTCTATTCCCTTTAAAATATTATGTCATGTTTGACATACAGTATACTTTCTAAATATTTTATCTTGCTGATATTTTGCAAAATGAAACAGTGTTGAAAAGTATTCCAGTTCACACTTCTAACCCTGTTCATTCAGAATATTTGTTTTGTTTCAATAAATAATTATAACTGGTTTAATTAGACACCATTATTGTGCAAATACTAATATTAGTCATTCAACCACCATAGAGGAAACCAGTAGAAATTGCAAATAATTTTGTCAAATAATTCCTTAAAAAACAAACACGAACGTTGTCAATAATAATTATTTGCACCAAGTAACATATATTAGAGATTTGCAGGCCAAACAGGGGAGAAACAAGACCATACGTTAAAAGTTAGTAGAATGATCACATTCTGAAGTGACATGTGCCTACCTACTCACAAAAACAATACATACCCTTTTGGGTCAAGCAGGTCGCGAACTTTCTCATTGTAAATCTCCATGTAGGACACCTCGACCTTGAAACCAAGGTCGTTCGCCTCCTTCTCCTTGATTTGATCAAAGAGAGCGTCACAGAGTCGTGGAATGATTCCCTTTTGTTCGTTTGTTCCCATCATAGAGTAGGACTTTCCAGATCCTGCAGATATATGAGTAGCCATTGATAGCAATAACCGGATCCGCACACATGGAATTTTTTATTTGTGCCTTTTCCGGATTTTCTTTAAAATTAATATAAATGTTATCAAGAGTGTCAAAATAAACTGACACTTTAAACATCATTATAAGCTTCTGCCCAGGTCCAAAGAATATGTTGAGTAAGTAACTAATTTGTTTATTTCCAACCGCAGCAATTGAGAATTACACATCGCCTTATTAATAAATACACCATTTTAAACATATAAACAAGTACTCATCAGTGTTGGTGGAAAGGGGTGAACAGAAGTGCTATACTCACATATGGTTCACCCCAACCAGTACAGATACGTGTTGAATAAATACAATATGTTGAACAAAAACAATTATAATTCCAACAAAAGATGCATCAAACAGTTCCTACACAACGTAGTGTCTAGCCAGAATAATTGTGTTATTTTTTCTAATACATAAAAGATGTAACGTTTAGCTTCGTTTAAATGCCTGGCTGGTTCTCTTGCTGGTAATGCAAGATATTCCAGTCTTACTTCATAAACAGAAATACACATTGACGTTTTTGGTACACACACAGTGACTCTGAAAGGTAGTAGAGCAAGATGATGGAAGGAAGATGAAGGAATTGAGAGGAGATTGGAAAGAAGAAAAACATCTAAAGAGAAAAGAAGTCAGATAGAGAATTGGAGGGGTAGGGCATGTATAAAGAACGGAAGATGTCAGACTGGCAAAAAGACAGGCAGAAGAAGTTGAAGAGCAAGGCTGAGATGGGAAGACAGCTTGAGACGAGAGCTGGGGTGACAGGTGTTAACAGACAGAGATGGGCAGCCATGGCAGGAGAGATAGAGACGTGGAAAGAACTGATAAGAAAAGCAGAAAAAACTAATCTACAAAATGGGCAAGGGGAAGAAGAAAAAACCTTCTGGTTCTTCTGTCTGTAGCCATGTGTTCTTTAACCTCTCACTTACCTGTCTGTCCATAGGCAAGTATGCATGCATTGTATCCTTCAAAGGCACGTTCCAAAATATCTTTGCCCAGACAGTTGAAGACAATTTCTTGGTCTGAAACAGGCACAGACCAGAGCATAAAGTGGAAAACTGACATTACTGAACATCTTGAGAACTGGTAATAAATACTACATAGAAAAATAATTGCATAACATCTCACCATGCTCATTAATGTACATTAAAGTTATTGAAATGTTACGTTGCCAGTTTACAATGAAAGAAAATGTATGAATATAAATTATATTATTCACGTTTTCAATGACAATGAAAGAATTATGTTTAGTTTACAAACATTAATTTTGGCAACAGAACATGGCGAAGAGAGACATTATCATTTGTTTTATCTTAAGATATCAGCTTCAGAAATGTAAAGCTGACATTTTAACTGTATTTAACCTATATATTTCAGGCATGAAAATGATCAAGAGGCGAACATTTGTCGCATTATGATAATTGGCATTAACTGCATAGGTTTGTGCAGAGTCCCGTCCACCCGTCATTTGCACGGGTAAAACCTGTTTTGGAGGGGTAGAAATATGGGTGGACGAGTAAGTATTTAAAAATCATAGATATTGTCAGTTAAGCCTTAGAAATGAGTGTAAATGCTGTCACATTTATGGTGGAAAAGCAATTTTAAACAAATATGTTTTGAATGTTTTATGAAAAATGGCTATAGTTTGAGAAGATTTAATTGTAACAGGGAGTTGATTACAGATTGTTGACGCATCTACAGAGAAAGCATGTTTACCTATAATGAACTTAGTTTTAGGAACGACCTATAAAAGAAATGAAGCAGATTAACTACCGGTAATTATGTCAGCTGTTGAGTAGAAAGAGTACGGTATACAACAGTAGCCAATTTAAATTTGATATACAACTGAACGATTTCCCCCCACCACACTCATGCAGCCATCTTGGGGATGGCCATTCTGTTTTACTAACCACTCTGATGAGAATAATGTATTCTTGGGAGTCTCTGTAGTGTAATTTTTCACTCCCCAGAATATTTATATATGGCATTACAAGGTATTAGTAATTTTATTACCACCGGTAGTCCATCCCTCACTAATCCAATCTTTTTTAGTCGTCTGCTCATTTTTGTAAACAGTTCTTGACACTATGTAAATTACGTCATCATTCCCTGGGGGTCACCTATCTGCCTGCTTCATTAATCTTGCCAAAACCCCCGGGGTCAAAAGTGTGCATATAAACAAGGTCTCACTGCATATTCATTAATTTTGTTAATTTCAAGCACAAGCAGAAAAGTATTTTGCCCGAAAAGTGACAATCCCGAATTAGTGTGGACAGACACAGTAAGTGACCCCACAGCAGTGTGAAGTTCAAAACAAAAGTCAAATACATATTTTGATCAAAAACAAGTACGTTGTGTTTAATATTAAAATCACAAATAGTAAATTTTATAAGGCATATATATGTATATATACATATATATATATATATATATATATACACAAATATTATACATACGTGTGTGTGTGTGTGTGTGTGTGTGTGTGAGGGTGGGTGTGTGGGCGTGCATGCGTGCGTGCGTGCGTGCGTGCATGCGTGCATGCGTAATATAAAATTTCAACCATTTCTTTGACATTAAATTTTTTATTATAGATTAAATAGTATCTCGAAGATCATAATCAGAGAACTGTATTCGGTGTGTATCCCAATCAAATATGCAGAATATAAACGTAACGTTTGGACTTCTGGAAAAATAAATACAAATCCCCAATAGTTCCTAAATCAATGTAACCTCAAAGGTTCGTGTTTTAATAGAAACACTCCACTTCCACTTACTGGCAAACTTCACGTTCGAATCCTCCATAGACCAGAAGCAATGGTCAAAGGCGAATGTCTGCAAAAAGAGACGACAGTAAATGAAACGCCTTAAACTAGGATGAATTAGGGACTGGGTGTGCTGGACCAGGGGCAATAAAACACTCTTCAACATGTCTGACAGCCGGCCTGACACGCTGATTGATAAAACATGACCAGGTTACATAGGCGCCAAATGTTTACTCGAGACCGCCCACTGCATCTCCAAAGGTCTATAAACAGTCTAGACTGGATCATCGATAGGTGAGACAAAAAACACACAATGTCTCAGAAGATATTGTATCCTGTGTATATGTTTACGACACTACATAAGACATCTTAAATAAAGTACATGTTATTTACTACCTGCTAAATGTGATATAATAACTTTATTAATTTTATAACAGTATGTTACTGACACCCTGTATTTCTACCATTATCATCAAATGATTCCAGACCTGCTGATCCAGAACTAAAATGATTTTCAGCGCATAAGTTTTTCACATAAGAATTTAATTATTATTAAAAGGGCCATATACATGTAATAGAGAGTGAGGGAGAGAGAGAGAGAGAGAGAGAGAGAGAGAGAGAGAGAGAGAGAGAGAGAGAGAGAGAGAGAGGAGAGAGGAGAGAGAGAGGAGAGAGAGAGAGAGAGAGAGAGAGAGAGAGAGAGAGAGAGAGAGAGAGAGAGAGAGGAGAGAGAGGAGGAGGAGAGTGAGAGAGGAGGAGAGAGAGAGTGAGAGAGAGAGAGAGAGAGGAGAGTGGGGAGGAGGGGAGAGAATGAAGGGTGAGAGGAGAGAGACCGAAAGAGAATCGCCGGATATGTGGAGGGAGAGAAACAAGAAAAGGGAGAGACAATGGAGAGAGGGAAAGGGAGTAATGGAGAAAGGGGAGAGGCACGAGTGTAAGGGAAGAGAGAGAGAGAGAGTGAGAGAGAGAGAGAGAGTGAGAGAGAGAGTGAGAGAGAGAGAGAGAGAGAGAGAGAGAGAGAGGGGAGGAGGGGAGAGAATGAAGGGTGAGAGGAGAGAGACCGAAAGAGAATCGCCGGATATGTGGAGGGAGAGAAACAAGAAAAGGGAGAGACAATGGAGAGAGGGAAAGGGAGTAATGGAGAAAGGGGAGAGGCACGAGTGTAAGGGAAGAGATAGGAGGAAGAGAAAGAGGAAACAGGAAAAGGGAGAGGGTGAGAGAGGAGACAGGAGGTCATGGACCCATGTCATGACCCCAGTAAGGGCTGTCGGTAGAGACCCTCCACCATTTAAGGTCCTACCTTTGGTTCCTTCTTCAGCGTTGCCACCGCAGGTACCTCACTGATGACAACGTTTCCATGGTAACAAGGCGGCAGCGGCAGCAGCAGCACAGATGAGAGGTACATGAAACAAATGGACACTTTGTGAATTCATGTCACCTGTAACATGTCAACCGTTCATACACAGAACGCTTCATGTTTCCATTCATGTTCGTTCCCATGTGCCACAGTTATTAAATGCCAGTGCAGGTTTCTTGGGGATGTGATCGCCAGTTTTTGCAATTAAACACACCAGGAAACCCCTAGTGTAAACATGGTAACATATCCTGTATTACTGTTATTACAATGTAATATATAAATTTATATATATACACACACACACACACACACACACACACACACACACACACACACACACACACACACACACACACACACACACACACACACACACACACACACACACACACACACACACACACACACACACACACACACACACACACACACACACACACACCCCCCACACACACACACACACACACACACACACACACACACACACACACACACACACACACACACACACACACACACACACACACACACACACACACACACACACACACACACACACACACACACACACACACACACACACACAGGTGTATATAATAATATTATGGTAATATGTACAGAAGCACCACTCTTGCCAGTCAGTCACAGCCGATGCTGTCCCAGATACAATAACATGAACTAGGACACATTATCCATGGTTGACTTTGATCTACAGAGGCTACATACATATTATAATCAAGCACTACTGATGATTAAACAACTAGTAATTTCTACTCACATCGACATTTCAGCCACATCGGAGGCCTTCCTAATGAAGGCCGCTGATGGTGGCTGAAACGTCAATGTGAATAGAAATAACTAGTTGTGTAATCATAAATATTGCTTGAATAATGTACTTTTAACTTGATGAACATTTTCACAAATACATACATATGGATGGACAAAGCAGAGTTTTAAACATACCTTAAAATTTATTGTGGTATTGTAGATCAATTTGGATATTAAAATATTTTTGTTTTCATGTGTTAATGTCAATGTATTGCAGATGCCATTACTAATACTATATCAATCAACTGTGGATGTTGTTACTAAATCAAAATCAACATGGCTCAGACCCATGTAAACAGACAACCTAATATCTGCTTTCATTTATTTGCACATAATTGAGTCTGTATAGCAGGATACACTAATCCTGATAATCACATACTGATCTGAGACACACAAACAGCTATCATTTTATAAAAGCCATGGTAATTATATATGGTATCAGGCTGTATTTATTATTACAAATCATCACACAAAAACGTGGCAAAGCACTTGCCATTTTTACAATATCCAAAATGGCTACAGCGCCAATATGTGTTAACATGTTTTACTCACTAGGTAGCTCCTTTGTAGCAATATATTTTCTCAACAAATGGTGATGACCAACCAACCCTCCCATGCACCAATATTTCATTTGCCACCAACTCCCGCCAATCCAGCCACCCTTATGATCCCTTGTTCTGGAGGGTAAATATCAAGAGAAACGAACTACGTGACACTGAACACACCTGACCACCTGACTACAGCATTTCACCCAAGTTCAACACATGTGAAAATGATACAGCCTGCATGGAGCCGCCATAAAACATTGGCGTGTCATTACATGGCTCCAACGACACTACCAGGGGTAGTCCTCACTCCTTTGTGAAACTTTGAATGACACCACCAAGTGGATAATTCCTCATCCTTTCTTTCTACGGTGGCCAGGCCATGTCCATGGTTTTACCACAGAATTGGGCTTGTTTTAGGGTGTAACTGCGGAAAACACTGACAGTTATTTGTAGGTTGTGTTTTTTGGACTCCTGACTAGAGAACAGTGCTTGTTTTGGGCTTGTTTACAGCTTAGCTTCATAATTTATTTTTATTTGGCTTATTTTGATAGATTTCTGCTTCCATTTTGAATCACCTAAATATATATTCAATTAATTGCAATGTATTAAATATATGTAATGTAGTTTTTTTATTTTGTTGTTGTGTCATCAATAAATTTACCCAGTGCACCAACACAAAATGAGTGGTAATCTATTGTTTTAAATGTGCTCAACAAGAAACACAGTAAAGGTTGTACAACACATCAGTAAAGGTTGTACAACACATCAGTAAAGGTTGTACAACACATCAGTAAAGGTTGTACAACACATCAGTAAAGGTTGTACAACACATTAGTAAAGGTTGTACAACACATTAGTAAAGGTTGTACAACACATCAGTAAAGGTTGTACAACACATCAGTAAAGGTTGTACAACACATCAGTAAAGGTTGTACAACACATCAGTAAAGGTTGTACAACACATCAGTAAAGGTTGTACAACACATCAGTAAAGGTTGTACAACACATTAGTAAAGGTTGTACAACACATCAGTAAAGGTTGTACAACACATCAGTAAAGGTTGTACAACACATCAGTAAAGGTTGTACAACACATTAGTAAAGGTTGTACAACACATCAGTAAAGGTTGTACAACACATCAGTAAAGGTTGTACAACACATCAGTAAAGGTTGTACAACACATTAGTAAAGGTTGTACAACACATCAGTAAAGGTTGTACAACACATCAGTAAAGGTTGTACAATACATCAGTGTTTTGGCTGTTATTTCTTACGTGTTTCTGTACAGTGCTTATTGTAGATTTAAATTTGATGCACGGCTCAGATATGTTGGGCTTGCTCTGGGTTTTTTTGTAGGCACATGGGATTAACAAAAACATATATTACCTGGCAACACAGTTTCTTTCAGATCTGTCACTGTCACACAATTTTTCAGACTGAAAATAGCTCCTTTATAACAATTAATGACTTGGAAACTACACGTGTTGCATTGTACTTTGTACAATACTTTAGTTGTAGTCTGATAGTTATGTCTCCTGCTTGAAAAGATCAAAAACATCATTACAAAAACTCTTTATCTAGTGGTGCAATCATTGCACTTAGCTGTAGGGTGCACAGCTAACACAGCTCCTATATTCCCACGTACCCCGCAGTCTAGGTAACTGTTACAGTAGATACAATTAGGAAACAAGATATGTCAATCTTACTCTATTACTATTCAAACAAACCATTATGTTGAATGTCACTGGATACCTCTAATTTATATGGTGTCTTCCTAGTGTAATGAGAGCTACACCCAGTCCATTCATCAAACTAAACACAACAGAACTATCTAGCATGGAACCACGGAAGGATCACAGAAGGCACATGGACAAGAAGTAGCCACAAACAACATGGATGAGACCAGAGGGAAGGAGAAACTGCTGCCAACTACGATGATGTGACCTGAGAACAAGAGGCAGCTTAGATCTTGTGTGAACTCAATTCAATTGACTTGATTCACCTAAGACGATATTCATCACACAACACATGATCATATTAAAAATTTTGTCAACGGAGCGAAATGAAATGCTAAATGCAACTGATATAAAGAGGAACAATAACCTACTAGCAACGATTGAGTATTGAGTATTATTACATTTCCCTGCTACAAAAAAATAAAACCTGTTCGTTATGAGATGGTGACAAATTTAACACTAGACAAAGCAAAAAATTATTTTAAGCAAAATCAGTCATCCGCATTCAAAATGTAGCATTCTAATTTCCATGAAATTTGGCACAAAATGTGGGCTTTTTGTGAGACATATTTGTGCCAAATTTTACATGGCTTCATGCCTGCTATTTAGAATGAATGAATTTCACAATGGCAAATGTTGAAGAGGTAGAACAAAATTTATATTTACTGCCAAGAATAATTAATTATTAATGTTATCATGACTATAGTATGATGCCTGTAAGGCAACACCATTTAGCAGTTTAATAAACATGTCCTGTGAGGCTGTGACTATACAGAGTTGCTGTCTAGCACACAGTCTCTAAGATATCATCTAAACACGTGTGACAGGGTTACAGGTGATTTGCATACACACACCCAATGATGTTAACAAATACCTATGTCTGGAAGTCATCTTTAACAATATTTTAATAGCAAGTTCTTAGCAGCTAATTACGAATTTATGTAGGAAATATATGATTATCTTAACCTTAACCAATTAGATCCTGGAATGGCTGCGGCCGGCCGCCCTGCCCAGTCCTAGAACGGCCGCCACCGGCCGCATTCAGGACCTTGTATTCGAAAAATTCCATTAAAAAAACATTTTGCCTGACAAAATTATGAATATATAGTGTAACTTGAAAAATAACCGTCAGAATGTCATAATGTTTTCACTGTTGCGAAGCTAACACATATAGCTGCATTTTATTCCCTGGGTTGAATAGGGTAGTTGCAGAGGTTCAATTTCAAATGTCAGTAGAATAACTTTCAAAATGTTTAACAAATTTATTATTTGCTTTGCAAATTGTGATCAAGTGTCAACATTTTATGACTAAATCATATTTCTGTGTACAGGCATGTGGAGAAATTAGTACTCTTCAAAATAAACACAACTTGTAATTAACAATATTGAGTAGATTTTTTTCTACAGACTTTTTAACACATAGAAGTAAAATCGCTCAAAAAATGCCATAAATCCTGGGAACAAGAGAGCATGTTTTAATAAAATCATCGGGCCTAATGGGTTAACTAACATGAATTGAAAAGGGAACCAACACTAAGGGTGATACCTTAAAACAACAATGAATTATTGAGCATATTGTAAATAAAGTTCAAGGTACTTTTTTAATCCACTGTGTTCTCCTATGGAGTTTTCTGTCGGTATCTCCTCAACACTTGTGTTAGTGTTGGATTGCTGGTTAGTTCAATTGTCATGTGACAACCAACAACAGAGAAGCCAGCAGTCCAACGCTGATGACAGTGTACAGAAGACACTGAATCCTCCTTAGGAGAACACAATGGATTTGGAAAGGTATCTTGAACTTTATGTACAATATGAATTTAACTGCATCCGTTAGCACGATTCATGCTGAAATTCATTCAGCAGTTTCGACATAATGTTTCCCGTGAATTTACTGGCATGAAGTTAACGTGACATCAACATTGATTAAGGTATCATGCTTGTACAACTGCCCTATTTACAGTGTAAACGTTACGCTGCCCCCACTGTCAGTGTACAGCTACCGTTCTGTTGACACTATGTCACTCTGCAGGTGTCTTCCTTAATAACAGCATTACTGTTAATACCCATTAGGCACCCACAGACAGCAGGTGCAAACAGTGGTCGCTACACCTCACATGATTACGTGGCACATCAGCATTCGATAACAAAACCTAACGACCTGGTGAAGTATGCTTAACACCTAAACAACTGACAAGGATGTTTACGTATGTTGAAGATGGTATAATTAGTATTCACATATTCTACTAAATTTTGAGATACAATTAATTTTCACCTTAACAAAGTTATCCACCCAAACCCCCTAACAATGAAATTTAACCTTAACAAAGTTAGCAACCCAAAACCCCCTTCTCATCCCTATCCAGCCAATGGTCATGTGACATGCTTGTAGCCATGGTGATCTGTCAATGGAAGCTGACAAGTTTTGCCAAAATACTTGAAGTACTACAGTTTCGTCAGCAGTAATAGTAATACAGTATCAACATATTACACATTTACCACTCTCATCAAACATTTCTCCACAGAGTGTATTTAACTACATCCTAGTCACTATATTGTGTGTATCCAGCTATTTACTGGATCCATGAGAGTGGGTGTATGTTGACCATCGCCACATAACCATAACCACCCATCTATCTGCCTGTGGCTCAGTTAGCAGTAAACACCGCCAAAGACCAACCAACCGGATATATGACATGGCTGACATTGCGCATGGTTTCAGTTTCACGTATACACCTACTGCATGTAACCATGGCACGTACGGTGTGGCATTGGTGACAAAGAGGTATTTTTAACATGGATGGGTTTTTTTTATGTGTTTCTGCGGCTGACAAAGCTTCAAATATAGGCCCTGCCGTCCTTTTGTGGTGCGCTTGCTACGGGCTGTAGAAATACAATGACAGGTATCAACTAATCCTTACAACAACACATCTAATCCCCCACCTGTAGAACACACTGACACACTAGCCCACACACGAGGTAACACGCCACTCGTTTACACTCGCATCATTATGATTAACTCATCCTCACAAGCCAGGGTTCGTAGCTACACTGCTACCCATGGCCGGACGTCTTTGTAAAGCAGCGGATTGAGCAGAAACAAACTATTCAATTATACAATTAACTTCGCCAACAGGTACTGCGTAAGCCGTGGGAACAGTGCAAATAACAGCCCCATTTTGGAGACAGGTACAGACTGGTGGGAATCCCTATTCACATGGTTGAAATCACCCAAGATATGATATCACAATGCAGCTGCTGCAACCCCTGACTTGTGAGGATGGATTCACTGACTGCCACTCAATCTTTTCAGGCAGGAGAAAGACGCTCCAGAAAATCATTACATCAAAAACATGTAAATATAAATAACTTGTCCACCAACACAGCAAAGCTTGGAAATAAAAAGGCAGTCACCCGGACATTTTTTAACATTGTATTACATTGTTTCAGTGCGTCTCAGAAATATGCTCATGGGCAAGTTGCAACAAAATGCAAACAAGGTTTAGCACTTACATTTTTCTGGCGTTAAAAACATTCCGATTGACGTTTCTGCACATGCGCGATAAATGTAAAATCATTAACGTGCAGCGAAAGGACAATGCATTTATGGTATAAATACTACGGGTTGTTAGTTAGGATGTATATAACTTCTCAGCAAAGTTATTTGTCGCAAATTAACATGAGGCAAACAGGGCTTTGAGGCATGTTTTGATAGCAAGCGTAAATCATGTGACTGTAGTGCGCCATAATCCGTGACAGTGATTTAAACAAACGTAAGATGTTATTGTATTGAACGACATTTTAAGCAACTCTTCACAGTAATCATCATAGGAGAGTTAACGAACAGCCCGTGGCATTTATACAAAAAATGCTTTGTCGTTTCGCTGCACATTGATAATTTTACATTTATCGTGCATGCGCAGAAACGTCAACCGGAAAGTTTCTAATGACCGGAAAAATGGCATCCAGCCACTCCAGGTTCAGCCTTTTGAGATCCCCAGTTCTCGAACTTAAAATTTCACCTCAATACAAGCAAAACTAAAGGTTGTGATTGAGACGAACCTCTTCATTGCTATGCATTTGTGTGCTGAAAAGCATATTGTCCTTCTGATTAACTCACTACGTGCAAATGTTTTGTGGCTAAGGACATAATAGGAGAAAACAAAAAATATTTAGAAATGATATGACTGTGTAAATGGCAAGCATGGGAACATGAACAGACATTTGACAGATACCGGTCTAGGGAGGGACAAATACAGATGGCTAGATTCGTGTAAGGTCAATGTAAATTCATCTGAATCATTGAGTCACCATCGATACGATCTAGGGCAGGTGGAATGACATAATCACCACCTGACAATGTGCCGTAATAACTGCTGGAGCATGTTTCCTGGCATCGCCATGGCAACCCAGCTGATAACGAGGCTGTCGGCAATAACTTGCAGATATATGATTCTCTCTATTCAACTCACAGCTTCTGCCTAAGTGTGGTAATAAAGCAACAAAAGTTCTTTTTTGTTGCTCGGAAGTATGAAAAATGCAATGACGAAAAGATTAGTCACAGAAGCTAACAATGAATGTAAAATATTTTATTGCAAATTTTTGTTTAAACAATTTATGATCACTAACCATGTTCTGAAATATGTTGGCTTCAAAATTGTGTCTTCTGTGCTTTGATGTACTCTAAATATTAAACAATAAGAAGATACCTCTAAGTAATTCACTTCTGATATTGGCACAGAGTAAATACGACCACTGATGACGTACAACCTGAGACAGTCAGAGGGTTGACATAAGTAATTCTAAATGTAACCTTATTAGCCCATGCCTGTTCTACCTTTTTAAATATCTGCCAAATCACACACTTAGGAGCAATCCCAGTTATTTAACAAAATGTCCATGCTTGTAATATGACAAATACAATAATACAGGGGTATCTGAATCATAATTCCACAAAATGTGCTATACATCTTACTTTAGAAAGTTCAGGCGTGTTAGTGTTTTGCTACATGTAATATTATAATTCAATTATCGGGGTGGTAGCCTACTGTAATCCATACAGATTTATGTCTCAATAATACAATATAAAGTTAATGTAACAAAAAGTGTAAACCATAATTGTGCAAGATTGTCTTCATTAATATTCATGGATATTAGTTTGGATAATACACACACATTTCTGATCTGGACAAATTCACATAAATTGATATGATAATGCGACCAGGGTTCACTGACAGAAGACTGACAGAAGGACTTGCTGTGACTGTCTCCACTTCAGACTCTAATATGTGTGGAAAGCACTAAACAGAAAGTGAAACCTTCCCATGCCAGCCCCCATTCAAGGGGGCAAACACAAGACAGAAAGTGAAACCCATCCAAGTCAACTACCATTCAGGGTGGCAATCACTAGACAGAAAGTGAAACCCATCCAAGTCAACTCCCATTCAGGGTGGCAATCACTAGACAGAAAGTGAAGCCCATCCAAGTCAACTCCCATTCAGGGTGGCAATCGCTAGACAGAAACTGAAGCCCATCCAAGTCAACTCCCATTCAGGGGGTGGCAATCACTAGACAGAAAGTGAAACCTATCCATGTCAGCCCCAACTCAGCATGACAAACACTAACAGAAAGTGGAAACACTCGATACCAATACACATGCAGCATGGCATACACCTTACTTAATTGTATAATATTATTTTCATATATCTTTATTTTTTACAGCTCAATGTGTATTTTTCATGTACAGTGTACATATTCCTGCATTGTTCACATTGTTTGGCAATGTGGATGAGTTCTGTTCATAGCTTTATACAGAGACCCATCTACCCGTCATTTGGGCGGGTAAAAACGAATATGGACGGGTAGAAATTTGGGTGGACAGGTAAAACATGAAGGCGCAAAACAGGTCTTCCAAAACCATAGATACTGTTAGTTATGCCTTGATAGTGAGTGTCACATGTGTGTTTGGAGTCCACTTCAGGTCATCAGGCACATTTGACAGTTTGTAAACTGGCTTAACAGTTAACATCCATGTGTCCACCAAAACATGTGTGACTGGCAATAATTGTATCCTACATAAAGACCCTGGTTCTGTTTTATTGTTGTGATAACTAAGTTCATCCTTCCATACAATTTCACTGGCAGCAAGCACCATGTAATGTGATCTTTTATGAAGACCACTACACCAATAAAGTACAAAACTAACAGCATTTAAACAACTGCTACCCAATTATTGATAATAATCTATGTAGATAATTTTCGAGTTAGTCCAACATAAGAACCCTGCTGATGCACTTATTGCATGGCAAAACAAGATCATAACAGTTTGTTCTACAATATATTACATTCACTGCGACAGGATGTCCTGAATGTTGGTCAACCCATAAACCTTGCTGGTTCTCCTTGAGATCTGTTAGGCACACTGTGGCATAAAAAGTGAACAAGTTACCCTGTGGCTCACACCAGTTTGTCAATTCTAAAAAACTACCCAGCACGCCGCAAGCAATGGTGGAGCATCTGGAGCAAGAAATGGAGCCGAATGCTGTTACATTTCAAACAAATGTGGGACAGTAATTGTGTAATTGTGATGTATGAAACCGACTGTTTATGATGTGAACTAAGTGCAGTTGAGGGTCTATTTGTAGGTTTACTTGTAGAATGCTCTGACAGCAACGGTATGCATTTTTAAACATCCTAGCAAAAGAACTCTTTTTGAAAAATTGTCTATTTAAATATCTGTATTATTAATAGTACATGTAGTAGAAATGCATGTTTTTAATCTATGGTACTAGTTCTGTTTATTCTCACAGCATGTGTGTTGAGTTATTTATTTGTACTCTACATAAGCATATAATTGCCAATTGCCAGCATGCATCCTGGGCATATTGTGGCTATACAAGCCTATAGAGGATGAAGATTGAACAGAAAGTGAAACCTCTTCATTTTAGGTCTCACTCACTGTGGCAAACACTCAACAGAAACTGAAACTTCTCCATGTCTGTCCATATGTCATTGTGACATGCACTCGACACAAAGTGAAACCTCTCCATGTCAGCCCCTACTCTGTGTGGTATGAAAGTGAAACCTCTCTATGTCGGCCCCAATTCTGTGGTATGAAAGTGAAACCTCTCATGTCGGCCAATGACATGGTAGCAGATGCAATAAAGTGGCCCATGTTGTACAATCAGACAACTATAACAGGGCTATCAACACAAAAATTAACTGCGGTCATCTGTGCTCATCTGTGGCTATACATCTGTGACCAAACATCTGCCGAGAGCCGCAGATGCCAGCCGAGTGGGAGAACTTACACTGCGCACAGAGGCAGGTTTTTTCACGCATCGTTGCCATGGTGACTAGATGCAAGTGGAATGCATCAATATTCAGCGAGCGTTTGCAGAGACTGTTCAATTTGCAGGCGGAACAACGTCTCCACGGACACACAGCAGTGGGAGACACTCGCAATAAGGAATGCAAGCCTTGGTTGTATTACACTTACACTGTTACACACACTGTGTTTTAAGGCCTTTACGTGAGCAACTGATTCTTCTCCCTTTATCAGTTGCAGAATAACTTATTTTGATGTGTACTGTCACCAAGCAAGTCCCCTCTGACACAACGCTCCAGACGTCTCTCATGCCACAGCTTTATGTGGAGAGCGCCAGCGAGTCAGAGCTACGTCCATAATGGGTCTTACCCATCCAAATGACGGGTGGACGGATCTCTGCAATGAGACTCCCATCCACCCATCATTTGGGTAGGTAAAACCCATAATGGACAAGTAGAAATATCACTAAATAGATACTGTCAGTTACGCTTTGAAAGTGGGTGTCAAATGTGTGATTGTTGTTTATTTGAGGTCATGTCATCTTGCGTAAAGGCCTTTCTCATTCGCAGCTGCCTGTCAAAGATCTCCTATGCACTGTTTCCGAATCTTAATTTCAGTCTTCCCCTCCTGGCACCATCTTCTATTTCCCCTGCTCTGTTTACACAAGTCTCCTTAGCCCTCACACACATACAAATTGCCTTTGACAGTCGTCTTTTTTTTAATAACACTTAATGTTGTGAATTAATAAAAATCGTATTCCCATGGAAAAATTTCGGCCATCCCATGCTCCAATGAAGACGTTTGCCTGTCATCATTTATGATTACACCTAACAATTGTATATGTTGCTCCTCTGAGATCAAATTCTCGATGATACAGGAGCTATTGAAGTTTTACTGTTATTACTATATTAACAAATAAATTCCATCAGTATGTGTATTTGTAATTATTGACATCAACAGATCATATAAATACATTTGATGTTCCCCACAAAAAAATGATATATATATAATATCTTATATATATATATATATATATATATATATATATATATATATATATATATTTTGTCAAGTTCATTTTTACGACATTCCTGACTCTTTCAGCGGACAAAAGTCTAACTCCAGTTATCATTGTCACAGCCACATCCTGGCAGGGTGTCATGTTGACTTTTTCACTGCCTCAGGAGACACCTGACACTTGTCTGCCTGGGCTGCAGATAACCTGGCAGTAGATCTCACTTTCTGAGACAGCATAACTTGTTATAATCAGCCTCACTCTGTCTCTCTGTCTCTCTGTCTCTCTGTCTCTCTGTCTCTCTGTCTCTCTGTCTCTCTCTCTCTCTCTCTCTCTCTCTCTCTCTCTTCTCTCTCTCTCTCTCTCTCTCTCTCTCTCTCTCTCTCTCTCTCTCTCTCTCTCTCTCTCTCCTCTCTCTCTCTCTCTCTCTCTCTCTCTCTCTCTCTCCTCTCTCTCTCTCCTCTCTCTCTCTCTCTTCTCTCTCTCTCTCTCTCTCTCTCTCCTCTCTCTCCTCTCCTCTCTCTCTCTCTCCTGTCTCTCTGTCTGTCTCTCTGTCTCTGTCTGTCTCTTTCTGTCTCACTCACTCACTCACTCACTCACTCACTCACTCACTCACCCTCCTCTCCTCTCTCCTGTCTCTCTCTGTCTCTCTCTCTCCTCTCTCTCTCTCTCTCTCTCTCTCTCTCTCTCTCTCTCTCCTCTCTCTCTCTCTCTCTCTCTCTCTCTCTCTCTCTCTCTCTCTCTCCTGTCTCTCTGTCTGTCTCTGTCTGTCTCTGTCTGTCTCTGTCTGTCTCTGTCTGTCTCTTTCTGTCTCACTCACTCACTCACCACTCACTCACTCTCTCTCCTCTCTCTCTCCTGTCTCTCTCTCTCTCTCTCTCTCTCTCTCTCTCTCTCTCTCTCTCTCTCTCTCTCTCTCCTCTCTCTCTCTCCCTCTCTCTCTCTCACACACACACTCTCTCTCCCTCTCCTCTCCCTCTCCTCTCTCCTCTCCTCCCTCTCCCTCTCCCTCTCCCTCTCCCTCTCCCTCTCCCTCTCCCTCTCCCTCTCCTCTCTCTCTCTCTCTTCTCTCTCACTCCATCTCTCATTTGTTGTGAAATTACTGGGTAAATTATTTCTGACCAAGTCCAGTAAAAAAGCAACAGAAAATTTGCATAAATACTACACCACTCCATAAAATAACATGCTGGAACAAGTAAACGAAGGTTAGTTATGCTCAACTGTTGTTATGGTAATAAAAACAAAAGTGTTTTTGTAATAAACCTTGGGAAAGGGACTGTAGTAAGAAGTATAGCGACAGACTCGCTGAGATGTTGCGGCCACTAATTGGTGACCCCGCGCAGCAACCTACCCACTTTCTCGAGAAAGCACAACACCTCCCCTGTGTGAGGGCTGCTGCTTTCACAGTCAACACACGGTGGATGTACGAAGCACGAAGCATGAGAAAACCAACTAATGAGTGTAAGCTCAAGTAAATGTAGACTTGATAGTTCGGGGCACTTACTGCAGTGACTAGCAATCGCTAGATCGCATCCAACGCTTAGAACATAAGGTGCCAGGCAACAGTTACATACACTGTATTTCCAGAATTGAAATAAACGTAGTCAGGGCACTGCTGACAAATGTGCAGGCTAGTTAATTTCAGTAATTTAGTTTATAAGACGCACTATAGTTACTGCACGTATCTAAATATCTAAGATAATTCAATTATCAGGTAAATTGAAAACATGCCACACAAGAGAAATTCTGTTCAAAAGCTAATTTACAAACCTAAATGAGTCATGTTATCTCAGTGATTCTCAACTCATTTGACTACATAGAAAGGGCTTTGTAATGTCATCAGTGAGATGTTACTGTTTCTAAAATAATTATTGATGTCTGACTATAGACACACAAAGATAATCTATTATGCATCCAAAAACATAAGGTATAAAATAATGATGTATTCATTATGATAATTGCTTTCAACCTTAAACATTCTAAATGTTTTCATGGGGACATTCCCATCCATAACATTAGTTGACATACTAAAATAACTGGAAATATACTTGGCAACAATTGCCAATTCTGAGGTTTACGAATGAAAATACTGGCGACATCAAACAGAACTGGAACAATATAAAATTATACAACAGGTGTCAACAAGTTTTTTAATTTTCTCATAATTTTTTTTTTACAATCCTCCTAATGCTGCCAAAGAAAGATTGCAATCATGAACTGTCTGAATATTTATAGAAACACGACTGAACTTGGCCATAAATGATAAGCCGCACAGTGACACATGAAAGTGACCACGCCTGGGTCAGAGAGTGACCTTTACGCACTAAACCTTGTGTTGTTTGCCAACAAAAGCCAAACAGCTGGCCCACAATGTCTAAGAAGATATGAGATGACCTGCTGTCCTGTTCACTCCCAGGGTGGATCTGTCTATGGACACTTGCACCTGCTAGCACCACGACTTTGTGGGAATCATTTACTGTCTCCAGGAAATGCGACCGGTCGAAATTGCTACTGTTGTGAGGTCCACGGATTGGTGTTCCAATTGCTTCAGGTAATTGCGCACTTTGTCTGGATAATTGGAAGATTCACAACGAATGCTGTCAACTGAATGTATCAGACACACAGCTCAGACTCCGCCCAACTGCTACCACAGTTGAGGTCATGTCCTTGTACTTAAGTGCATTTCCTATACTTGTACTTGAACTAGGGTTCATAAATTACATGTACTCGTACTATATTGAAAATACATAAGAATATAATTAAAATAAAATATAATAATGTCAACTGTGTTACAAAAAAAAATATTTCAAATGTTTTGAGTAATCAGAATACTAAACATTGCTTGCTAATTGTTTGTCTACACCAAGCAATGATTTTTATGGGAAATTGGTGGGAATCCAGCTGACTTTACTTCGCTTATATTTTGGAAGCTGCTGAAAAATTATGATCATGCATATGCTCTTGTGCTGATATTCTGACCAATCACAGGTGAGCATCTCCTTGTAGCCCATAATTCAAGTCAGTACAATACAAGGTGACACAACTTGACCCCCAACCCCCCCATGTGTGCTAACCACCCCTTTTTGCACACCATTTTATCCTGAGGAAATACTTAACATGAAACACAGAAACTACACACAAAAAGTTGTGCATATATCGTATTTATTATATACACGCATGAATTTATTTTATTTTACTCATATTACCCATATTTTATATGTTTTAATGCTTTAACTTTAAATATTTTGGATGTTTTTTTATTTGTTGGAAAGTACCTCAGATGAGCTAATGTTATGAAATTCACATATTAAATAAAGCCTCTTGTATTCGAGGATTAACACTAAAACAACTAGGTACATGAGTTTCAATCACAACACGGAGAGAACAGAGGTCACACGGAGAGAACAGAGGTCACACGGAGAGAACAGAGGTCACATGGTGAGAACAGAGGTCACACGGAGAGAACAGAGGTCACACGGATATTGCTGGTTGAACAACACCAAATAAGCGAGAAGCAACACTACATGGACGCTTCGCTTCATACAACTTCTCAGAAGAGCATAATTACGTAACTTGACTGTCACACACAGAATGAACTTATCCCAAAGCCTAATTAAAACTAGGACGACAATACAATACAATACAATACAATACAATACAATACAATACAATACAATACAATACAATACAATACAATACAATACAATACAATACAATGGCTGGCAGTATGAGGACATAAACAGTCAGTGCAAAGGACAAACCTATGTAACATGGAGAATCTAGAGCATGAAATAAGATACATTTGACTTGCAAATTAATCAATTAATTAATCCTTTATCAATTAACGAATCACCTTATCAACTTATCAATTAAAGAGCACATGTAGTGGACAATGTATCTGAGGTGCACTGTGACCTGTGTAATAAACTCTAGGAGACAAAATTGGTAGAGAAATGGTTGTGGTCAGAATTGAACTGCACCAGTTTATGACTGAAAATTAATAATGTATTCACGTATACATACATATTACATTATATATATTTAAAATGGAATGTTTACTTGTATATCATAGATTACGGAGCAGGTCTCAGCATAATGCTGTTGCTTGGTATATCTGAGGTTGATTTTGTGTTTTTATGTACATACTGTCATTATTATTATATTAGTGGTTCATTATTTATATGTAGTGTTTCAGTTATCAGTTCTATTATTGGGTCCCTGTTGTAATCTGAATTAATACAACATGAATGATGACTCCAGTTGTCTGTCTGTGGTCTGGTCACCCAGGCTATATACTTGTCCATCGTAGGTTTATACACACAAGAAGCTGTTAAAATTATGGATGTTTGCTCATTAAAATGCAGCTATGTTTCTTTTATATATAGTTAGTAATCTTGACAATACTGGTAACAGTTTTATATATCATACTAGTGAGGCTTGTGCTCATTGTATAAATTAATAAATGTTATTAAATTTATACATGTGTACCTGAAGTATAATTATGTGTAACAGCATATACTGTATTTCCTACCCCAAATTACTGTATAGCCTGTTACAGACCAGGCAAAACAAAGTAGACAAATGCCCACATCCTGTAATCTTCATCTGTCACAGTGAAGACAAAGTGACTTTAATTCGACGAGACAGAAGATATGCAAAGGAGGTCTTCAGCCATCCTTAATATCCCATGATACTTTGCATTGCAGTCATTAAGCGCGCCACTGACATGTCGATTCTCGTCGTCCTTTTAAAGCAATACCCATGACAGATTAATAAAAATGTCACTGGCATGAATAAGATGACAAGCTGAACAAAGAAATACCAATTTACTACAGGTTTAACCACCACCAGGATCCGTTTTCCCCCAGGATTTTTGTCAGGTGAAGATAAAGCCGCCTACACTGCATGTTAATGTGTTACTCCTGGTGGACCTACAGATGACAGAAGACAGATGACAGATGCAGCTTATAATATCAGTGCTGTGTTGTGAAGTCACCAACCACAAAACTCATAAACCATAAATGGAAAAAATATGTTTCCTAATACAGTACAGTGACAAAGGCCAGCTAAAAACTGAGTATAAAGATCACTGGTAGAAAAGGTTGTCAGCTATGAAATTCTCTTTATTAAATTTTTCCACCTTTCAGCATTTTTGCCAACCTACATTTATGTCAGAGCAATTAAGACAAGATGATAAGGCACATTTCACAAAACTGAAGAAAATCCAGAATGTATTTGCAGGTTCAAATTAAAGTAACAATGTTCAATGTCATTGTAAAAGATGTATTGTGGAATAAAAATTATGCATATTGCAATTTTCTGAGTTATTCATGGATGAGTTGCACTCATTGTTTGCTGTTTTTTGTACATTGTAGCTTACCAGTATCAATGACGCGTACTATAATAATATATATATATATATATATATATATATATATATATATATATATATATATATATATTATTACAAGCATGTAATGACAAAGCAAAATATTGAAAATGATCAAGGAAAAATGACACAGAGGACACTAATCAGCAAATAAAACTAACAACTTGGAGGGAGAGACACAGATCTGATGTGTTTAGAGACAACGAATGCCGACACATGCGATGAACGTGGAACCTAGATGGAGGAGATTGAGTCTTGTTTCTCTTACATTGACCAGTGGTCTGACTACTGCCACCATCCACCCACCAATGTCCAGCACATCTACATACAGTGTATTACCTTTTCCATACGCACACATATCTCCGACATGTGCACTCATGCACGTCCATATGCACGCATGACCTAACACACAACACACGCACGTACACATACACGCACGCACACATACACGCACACACCCACGCACGCACGCACCACAGCTTTATGCAGAGACCCGTCCACCGGAAAGGTGAAACCTGTTATGGATGGGTAGAAATGTCATTGGACGGGTACAAAAAGAAGCAAAAACATTATGTGTGTCACACGTGTTTATAGTTTATTTCAGTGCATAAAACACATCTCACCTCGCTTTTATGTATGACTTCACATCGACACGTCCACCAAAAAAACTGCCAACAATTCTAATCAGCATAAAACCCTGACACATATATACACATGCACACACATATGCATGCATTCACACTAACACACATGCACGCATGCATTGCATGCGAGTCTACACGAGTGCATCTGTCTGATTAGGCAATCTTGTAAGTCAGCTGTCACTGCATGCTGCCAGTCACCAAGCATAGCTTGTCGCTTCATCTTCGCTCTATCACATATGTGCAAACACTGGATTATTGCATGTGATAAGGGATAGAGGACTTGTTTTAGCGTCACATGATTAGATACAAGTGATATACTTGTCTTGATATTTAAATAGGGGAGATTCAAAGAGGCCAATTGTTGCAGTGATAAATTGTAACATTTGAAGGGAGGGTGCCAGCTCAGAATTGGCTGATCAGTAATTTGTAATGGGACATCATGTGGAAGATGGGAAAGTTAAACATCAAAGGATATTGCAGTTAACTATGCCTCTGCACTATTGCCAATCAATGTTTATTGCGTGAGTAGCATGCTTGCTAATAATGCTATTGATATATTTGACGCCCTACTGCGTAAGAACATTAATATTTTATGGTTTAAAAAAACACATTTTTAACATACATAATGACTTGATTAGGGTTATGTACAATTGCTTTGAAATAGTAAATGGCCCAATGTGGATTAGCTGGGCCAATTCATTGTATACAGTAAATCTTATTACTTCATAGTCATCATGTCTCGCTTATAACTTTATTATTTATTTATTATTATATATATTTTTAAAGTCTACAATTTTACATTTATCTAACTTATAACCTTATTTATTTTTTATCTATTCATTTTTTAACATATTTGATCTTTTATAGGCTACTTAGATGTGCTAATGAATGTACCAATGGTATATGGGATTTTACCTGAAATAAATGTATTCGTATTCGTATTTGAAATCGGATGTTTTCTTTACCATATGAACGTGTTGCAGATGGAATCTTTATAATTGCAAACATTGTTCCAAGCTTAATAAAGTAACTATACACAAATTGGCCAACAGTAAACCTTCAACGTGTTGTAGTCATAAGAACGTAACATTAAATGAACAAAATAAAATCTAGCCCCTGGCACCCTCACTTTAAATTGTAAACAATTAATAACATAGAATAGAATGTGTGTGGTTATGACAGTACATGACCTTGTAACAAGTAATACTAATACTTTGACAATACACTGAAAGTAGGGGGCAGTGGCACTAACTGTAACAAGGAGTATGGACTTCACTGAGCTCAAACAAGGTAGAGGAAATGTATATGAAATTATAAATTTTGGTTGGAACTTGGTCGTTTTCCTAATAGCTGCTACTATATTTGCATAGGAAGAAATTTACTAGTTTCGCAGTAGTATCATTGAACCAAGTAATACAGCCCCAATACATAGATTGTAGATTGTAGTATCCTCTGACGTTAAAAAAACAGACCTATCATAATCGTTTTGTAATCCGCTGCATGGTGCTATTGTAGGGCAGTAAACCGCCACAGGTGGCCCACGAAACATGACTACAAATTTCACAAATGACGTGTCAAATAAATCTAATAAAAACATTTGCGGCACAAGTTATTGTCACAGATGAAAGCGCCGGAATCTTGCACATTTCCAGTCGTGGCTGGTGCTATGAAATGAATTTATGAAAACCATGATCAGTGATAATGCCATAAACATTCCGACACTCGTGCCAATGTGGCACTGTTAGTTCTATCAAGATTCACACGGCTTCATAATATTTTTACACCCGCTGATTATATACATACAAGAATCGCACATACAAAACATGCTCTGGACTTGATTTCTTTTCATCTCAGGCCCATGGATCGTATGACTGCATATGACCTCAGGTATTAAATATTTACACCACACTGTCTGTGGCCCGTAGCCACAGAATATAAACCACTAGCACTTAGCCTTGACCCACAAATGGACACACATATGGACCAGTATGATATCAAACTAAAACTAATTAAGAGTGATGAAATATTAGCTACAATTTCTGTGCAAAGTACATTTTATGGGGGCACAGGAAGGTGGCATATAATGGGCCATGTGTCATGTGACCACTACGCAACACAACTTTACTTTTCTAAATGGTTCTTTTGTGTACGTATACTGCTGTGTTGCTATCGGTGTTGCTAAAATAAGTTTGATTTGATTTAATTATCTAAAGGGTGAAGTTTATTCGGTCACTCTGTGTCCTTAAACTATACATAATTATGTTTATTTTAGAGAAGCTTATCATTGTGCATAACTAATTTTTTGATTACCTATTCTGCAATTTCAAGGCTAAACTGGTGGTATAAATATATAACGAATGATACCGATCATATTACGTAGAGCCAAGTATCGATAATTCCATATACAGTGTACACAAATACATTTCAAGACAGAGGTTCCCACACTTCCTGCTAATAATTACAAGTTTTACCGCCCGTGGCTACCCCCTTGTTGCGGAAACTTTAATACAAAGTCATCTGCAAAACTATGATTACTCTTGCATGCAAAGAATCTTGTTCTCAAAGAATCTTGTTCTAAAAGAATCTTGTTCTCAAAGAATCTTGTTCTCAAAAATTCTTGTTCTCCTCTTGACATCCCTGTCATCAGGGGTGAGGTTGGCCATGGTTACCATGGTTACCATGGTTACCATAGTCTTTTTCTTTGTCTTTTCTCTCACTATGTTCTCTATCAACAGTCTCCTACTTCTGTCTTCTGCTGTTGTTCTCCATTCTCCTCCCACTCTTTCCAGATCTCTCTTAACGCAGTCCTCCCATCGCATTCTCAGTCTTCTTCGCCTCCTTTTCCCTCCACTTTCTGGGCATCTGATCTCTGCATGAATCTGACATAAAAACTAACAGTGTGTCTGTCTGTCCCCAGAGCAGGTTGAAACGACGCCCTCTATTCGCTGTCTGGACATTGACAATTTCCTGATAGTGTTATACTTATAGACACAGGTTGACAGGTTTAGACTGCACCACAGTCGATAACGGTTGTTCAGTGCAATTTTTATTGATGGTTCTAACATTTACATGAACTGGACTGATGTCATAAAGATGCCATATTCACTTTTCGAAAGATGTAAATGATACACATGAAAGACTTAAATGACAGACTGCGCAGTTTTCAAACATGAAAAACGATATGTGCAGAAAGCCCCAGATCGGTAGCGAGGCTTTTGAAAGATGTAAATGATATACAAAAACACTGCATCGCTGACGTCATTGATCAATATCACGCTGCACAGCCTGCAGAACATGGGTGACTTTAGTCAAATATATATGGTTTTCAACTTTTCACATGGACTGCTTTTGACAATTCATCATCAAACAACCATAGCAATGCATCTGTCTTCTTGCACAGACTGGGTTAATTTACATGATTTTTACTTTCTATTCTGATGTATCTGAGTTTGTATGACATTGTTACAATGACTAGAAAAGGGCCACACTATAGATGATTTACAGACGCGTAGAATGGAAGAAAATGAATAATAAATCATATAACCCCCCCCCAGCTTAAGCAAAGCTGCAAAAATACCAGTACAGTTATTAGACGTTAGTTGACAAATTACAATTCATCTGGCCCATATATTTCTAACCCTATCTGGTACATGCCAGCCGGTACCAGTGCCGCCCCTCCGCCTCCACCACCCCCGTGCCGACATGATGCCAGAAATATATCGCCTGTTCGCACGCATACGCAATTGTGGCATGAAAGATTCAGAGTCAGTAATGACACCCATTGATTAACCCATTCACAAGCCGTGAGCTGACGAACTGTGAGTCACCCACCACTACTGATGCAAAACACTTCGCCATATGCATAGCAACGACATCTCACGGCTACGTGTACTGACGAATTGTTGTGACTCCATCAGCTGGTAATCTGCTACATGAGCACACACCCTGAAAAGTGATTGTGAGACATTGGTCAAGGTATCAATCAGTATCACGCGGCTGTGGCCAGGAACTCAGCACTCAGATAACAGTAGCACAGATCCAAGCAAGGAAGCAAGTGTAATTGAATAGTTGACAGTCCACGTCTTTATACAGGGTAAAAAATTGCCAGTCACAGTTTTTTTGGTGTAGAGCGCAATGGTTCAGGGGTAGACCTTCGGACCCTCGACTAAAAGGACCCAGGTTCGAATCCTGTGCGGTGGTGTTAAAATATATATAACAAGTACTGAAACCACTGCATATCTAATCAAGCGTGGTATTGATAATATTATGTTGTTATGCTGTGTGTTTCTAAAATGTATCTATTTATGCCATCACAGGTTATCACATAGATATATCTGAGGATGGATGGGCAGGGCAGGCTTCCCTGTGTTTACGACACCAGCATCGTGGCAACCAACAGAGCACTGCAGACGAGTGAGACAACTGGACCAGAACATCAAATGTTAGAAAGTTGATTATTCAACACTGGGAACAATTGAAGCAAAATACTGAAAAGCCCTACATCTAAGACGGCATAGTGATTTGTGAAGAAGCTTACTAAGCCGCACACAATTATAGAAAGCAGAGCTCAAATCACTCCTGCGTTTTCCCAATGGGTAGGATGTACAAGGTTCAACTTGTAAAAATGAGAAAGAGTTAGATTACTGACCTGGTGAAGACTGGGTTAGACTGGAGGCGGAAACACATGCTACAAGTGGCACCCACAGCCACAGTCTTACACAAGTAGCCAAGTTGGGCAACAACAAATATATCTTCTTAGATGTGTAATCCGTATTTATTGATCTACAGTTTATTCACATGTTCAACATCATATAGCTAGAGAAATAAACGCAAACTTGAATGGAATTTTTTAGTAGTAATATTTGTAAGAGTTTAATCGTTACACGCCTGTACTATCTATACACACCTGTGTTATCTCTACAATATACACATCTGTACTATCTCAACATACCTCTACTATCTCTACACACCTGTACCATCCCTACACTCTACATACCTGTACTATCTCTACACACCTATACTTACTCTATATTCTATATACATGTACTATCTCTACCCACCTGTATTATCTCTGTTCTCTACGTACCTACAAATAAACTATCTCAACACACCCATATTATCTCAACACACTCATACTATCTCAACACACACACACACACACACACACACACACACACACACACACACACACACACACACACACACACACACACACACACACACACACACACACACACACACACACACACACACACACACACACACACACACACACACACACACACACACACACACACACACACACACACACACACACACACACACACACACACACACACACACACACACACACACACACACACACACACACACACACACACACTCATACTATCTCAACACACACAATACTATCTCAACACACACATACTATCTCAACACACCTATACTATCTCAACACACACATACTATCTCAACACACACATACTATCTCAATACATCTAGATACTATATCTACACACCTGTACTGTCTCCACACACCTGTACTATCTGCATTCATCTGACCTAGTACAGTGTGTTGTATATGACCAGTCCCCCTCTTATACAGCCAACCCTTCAGCAAACACAAAGTGGCTGTATAAGGTGGGTGGCCTCTTGTGAGGTGTAATTTCTATTAGAAAACGCTAGTATTGCAATGAAAATGTATCAGTTTGGTACTACAAACATAGAGACATTTGCTGAACATGTAAGAACATAAATATGCACACAAATATGACACGTGGAAAGAATTAAACTGGCAGCAGAACTCTTAATCACTGCATGGTTTCCTGCCCTTGTCTGCTTAAAGCAGGGAGACAGAGAGTCTGAGCCCCATCTCTGACTTCATGGCATTCAATGCTCGGGCACTAATTGGATGCATTCACCGACAGATCTAATGAACAACCATGTGGACATATCACCATGTATTTACTAATTAACTGATAGATTAAGATTTGTTATACTTCACCTACAATTGCTACAGTGTGCGTGCATGTGTGCGTGCAATACAAACAATTGTATATGTCATTGCATTATATCATTGCAATTGAATAATAGTCACACATAACATTTACACAAATGATAAAGTTGTTTGAATGATCTATTCACCAAGATATTGATATCGTATAAATTGTCAAAGTCAATACCAGATAAAATGACTGTCACCAGGTCTCTTCCCCCCTCCACCCCCAGACAGGACTTTATAAACATTGACATGATGGTATCAATTCAATATATTACCAGTAACGTCCAAATCATAACATATCGATGTCCAGTGTCAGATATAGCTGCCTCTGCCCCCCCCCCCCACTCACAGAAACGAAAATATTTTTGTCTGATACCAGGGGACCATATAACTAAGATAATGTGCCCTTATGGAGAATTCATCTTTAACCAAAATCCACTGTTAAATTAGATGAGTTGTTTCAAAACGTAAATATCCATTGCTATTATAACAGAGGACACCATTTCCAAGACACACCAGTGACAAGGTCCCACTCACCCTTCATGGTTTTGACACTCTTCAGGTATGCAAGGTCTCACTGTTAAGGATCAAAATTTATTTTAAAGAGCAAAATTGGATTTAGGAGCTTTAACAACATTAGTGAAATGGTCCCCTGATAAATATTCTGTGACGGTCCCTATGCGACTGATTCTGAAACTGGTTAATAACAAAAGGAAAAGCTCTGGACAAAATGCTGCAATTCAGCTGCCACAGACGGTATAACTCATATTTGCATGAAAGAAAATAATTATATCATTCACCATTACCAGATGTCTTTAGGCTATTAAAAACCATCCACTAAGTTTTACATTCATGTGATAAAACTGCCCTAAGCACGTCATTGTTGGGTTCACAAATCCGTTTCTGTTCTTGCCCATAGATACAAGGTGTCTGAACTGTGTTAATAATAACTCCGACATGACGACATCTTCACATGTATGTGAACTGGTTGTCTTGCATGTCTCTCGTACATAAAGATCACCATCACCAAACAAACCGAATCACCCCAACTGTAATTACTACTTACAACTTACAAAGACCAAACCACAATGCTGTGCACTTTCTACAGCAGTATTTTGTGCACCAGAACACAGCAGTTCAGCGGATCCAAAGAACGGTGAAAATCTCGTTTTTGAGACACCAGCCAACTAGAACTAATTAGGGGAGCCGCAGACTGGGATAATTAAGGTCGAAACTGCGTATCTGTGTAATATCTGTCTAGAAGTATCAGCGGTGGGTTCTCTTGGTTGCCAGAAGCAGTAGACAAGCAGGTAATGAATAATCAATTCTGTCTCCTTCACCATTCCATCTATGTACAGCACCACCTCGGCTGTCCTTACCTTTCCCGCAACAGTTTACGGGGAGGACCATAGATTTATGCAGATACCCATCCAGCCGTATTTGGACGGGTAAAAACGGTTGTGGACGGATAGAAATATGGGTGGACGAGGGTGGACAAAATGCCTTATGCCTTAGAAGTGACTGTAAATGGGGTCACATGTGTGTTTGTAGTCCATTTCACCTCATCAGATACATTTTAAATTTGGTCAACTGTCTTAGCAGTTAACATCCATGTGTCCACCAAAACATGTGTGACTGGCAATAATTTGGTCCTGCATAAAGCCCTGGGGAGGACGGACATCATCACAGGGCTGTCAGATGTGCTTTGGGACACCATCCACCCATTTTTTGGACAGACAGAGATCATTTTGGATGGGTAGAAATGTTAAGCGGACAGGGGAAATTATGAGAGGTGCACAAAGAATTCAATGTTTTGAACTCTAAGCATGTTCTGGCTGGGTTATGTGCATCATGAAGCCAGGAACACCACGTATTGGTATGGTATATTTATCTACCAGGACAACTTAAACAAATTTGACCTTCCACAACGGCCTGCTGGGAGCATATCTTTATCCATTGACTTGTCATTTGGATGGGTAAAACCCAATGTGAACAGGTAGAAATATCACTGGATGGCAGGGCTTTATGCAGGATAAAATTATTGCCAGTCATGTCACACATGTTTTGGTGGACACATGGATGTTAACTTTGAAATGTTGACCTGAAATGGACTACAAACACACATGTGACACCATTTTCACTCACTTTCAAGGCATAACTAACAATATCTATGGTTTTGGAAGACCTTTTTTTGGCTCATTCATTTTTTACCCGTCCACCACCCGTCCACATATATTTCTACCCGTCCATATTTGTTTTTACCCATCCAAATGACAGGTGGACGGGTCTCTACATAAAGCTATATGCTGGATGGATGGTGGACAGACAAAAAATGAAGGAGCAAAAATATCTTTAAAATCATACATATTGTCAGTTGCCTTGAAAATGAGTGTCACATATTTGTATTTGTATCTTATTTTAGGTCTTAAAACAAGTCTCAACTGGCTCACACATGTATATGAGTTAACTTCCACATGTCTACCACACAAATGTGTGACTGGCAATAATGTGACCCTGCATGAAGGCCTGCTGGGAGGTTATTAGACCAGGAAGACGCCCACAGTGCATTAACAGTGGCCTGATGCCAACACAAGGCAGCACTCAAAATAACTGCATCTTCTTGTGTGATGTGATCGTCAGTGCAGCACCAGACTCCGGTCACTCCATGGTCAGTAAATGAATCTCCAGTCACTGGTCAGCCATTACACGGCCACTTAGTTGTCTGGTCAAGCATTTGGTTGCTAAGTATGCAATAAGCCATTACTGTCACCTGCTGGCTGTGATTTGTGCTGACCGCAGGCTTATCCACCTGCACAATGCAACCAGATAGTTTCTTTATGGATTGTAATCTGTTAAATGACACAAACTTTATAATTTACAGTTCACTTGTGCTAAGTGAAATTTCAGTATTAAGGAACTATTGTTCTCCTGCCATTGTCCCTGTTGTCAGGGGTGAGGTTGGCCATGGCTACTGTCATCTTTTCTTTGTCTTTTCTTTCGTCACTTTTCTCTCACTACGTTCTCTATCAACAGCCTCCAACTCCTTCTCTCTTCTGCTGTTGTTCTCCATTCTCCTACCACTCTCTCTCTCTATCTCTCTTAATGCACCTGTTTTAACAAAATTGGATTTAGAGATAAGACACTGTTTTGCTCAGCATCATAATTCAAAGTACTTTTCTAAAACCCATAATTTTCCACTCACTGCACCTGTGGTGTCTGTTTTGAGCACGAGCAGGCAATTTTGCATACGATGCCTGAATGAGCCGTGGTAAGCGACGGTCACTGCAAAAATCATCAGATTTATGGTCTGAATGCATTAATCTTTTTGCCTTAATCTTTTTCTCGTATTTCAGTCACCTGCCTGATGAAGACTGCCGGAATCTGTCAGGATGTAATGAAACCGAAAGGGCAAATTGACAGTGAAATGTGAGAAAATATTAACATAATGAGCCGATTATAGCAATAAAGCAACTCGGATGTTTTCTTCGAGTGTGCTCAGGTCATTGTCATTCACGGTTTCAGTGTGGAAAGTTTAGATTGAAACCGTACTGGTAGTAATCACCTTACTGGATGTAGCAGTAGCAGATTCAGAGGTGATCACAGTGAAAGCTTGCAACAGTCTATGGCTGCAGCTAGTTACACAAATAAACCAATATAATATTCCCATGGGAAACACAGAAATCACTGCACTTGTCTACTGCTTCTAAATGGCAATTATTTCCTTTGGCAAACTGCGAAGGACCCGGGACAGCACATATTACTATTGTCACCTTTGTTTGGGCCCCAAAACCCACAAAACCACATCCAGTAAAACACCATTAAAACTTGAAGCGAAGTGAACTATTCAAACTGAAACATACGTTATAATTACTGGATTCTGCGAGAAGACCCCAGCAAAAAATCTTTTCCTCACCACGGATAAAAGTACAAATTACAATAAAAAAATCTTTCATGCAAAATGGCACATTTCATGGCGACTGATCACGTTGTCGCCTCTTTCAAGTCTGGGCGGAAAAACAGTTGCTTCAGTGTGGAGTGGCATAACTAATCTATACGCTCAGTGGCATTTCAAAGGAGTTTTGCCAATCGTATGCAAATAAGCAGCTTCTTCAAAATGTCATCCATAGATTTCTGCCTGATGCAGCCTCGTTATTTTCAATGACACTTTTTACTTTTCGCCCGCCCACTGTTTGTGGAGCTGTTGTTTGTGCAGGTTGTCCTGTATTTAAGACTCGACTAAAATATCTTTGCAATCAGTCATTAATACAATGTCCCAATAATATGAAACAGTATTTTTTTTTATTGATCACTGGTACAATACAAAATGTCTGTCAAAGTATAGTATTTACATGGTCAAGAAAACTGCTTATTATATATTATTAAAAATCAGGTTTAAACATACAGCCACAACCAGCTACATAGCAAGCTAGTGTATATTAAATATTTAACTACATTGCACAAATGTACCCGGCATAGCTTTATGTAGAGACCCATCCACCCGTCATTTGGACGGGTAAAAACAAATATGGACGGGTAGAAATATAGGTGGACGGGTAGGGTAAAAAAATGAAGGAGCAAAAAAAGGTCTTCAAAAAGCATAGATATTGTTAGTTATGCCTTGAAAGTGAGTGAAAATGGTGTCACATGTGTGTTTGTAGTCCATTTCAGGTCATCAGACACATTTAAAAGTTTGTAAACTGGCTTAACAGTTAACATCCATGTGTCCACCAAAACATATGTGACTGGCAATCATTTTAGCCTGCATAAAGCCCTGGTACCCGGGTATGTAAAACTAAAAAAGAGCTTATTGGATTTTCTGTAGGTTTTACTTACGCTTTGCCATAGATATTAGATTGGATTTTTGCTGTGGGATTAAGTCCTGCGGAGTTTCTCCAAAGTGATTGTTCTGCAGATTTGTTTCTGTGGGATAATGTCATGCAGGAGTATGCCTTATCCCTCTGTCCTGTGTGATTGTATCACAAAATAATGTCACACAGTGGTAAGCCACTATTTATTTTGAGGTCAGCCCACATTTTTCTGTGTAAATATGGTCTGGTCAAGTGGCCAAGACGTCATCTGTCTGGCTAAGTTATATACAGCAGCTGACTGACTGATCCAGTATTTTGTTCACTCCAGTGGGACTCTTGCATTGGTCAGTAACTGGCCAGTGATGGATAACCACCAGTCCATTAACCCAGACAGAGCCATCCAGTAAAGCCTCAGAGAACAGCCAACAGCTATGTACAGATGAATTATGGACTCGTGCATTTGGTTCAATAGCTACACAGAGCATACAGCCACAGGGACAGTGCTTTATGCAGGATAACAATTTTGCCAGTCATACTTTTTTTGGTAGACGATGATACCTCATATACATAAAAGCAAGTTGAGATGTGTTTTATGACCTGAAATAAACTACAAACACCCACTGTTTCAAGGCATAACAAAGATTATCTATGATTTTGAAGACCTTTTTATTCCTTCATTTTTACCACCCATCCACTGATATTTCTACCCGTACACAACAGGTTTTATCCGTCCTAATGATGGGTGGATGGGTCTCCGCATAAAGCTATAGAGAAGACATGGTTCTGGGTATTTCATACACTTGGGGGGGGTTTCCAAATTATATCCAGCTCACGCATTGTCAGGATGTACCGGTAGACAAAATTCAGCATTTTTCCAGTAAGTAGTGCACTCCAGTGCGTAATAAAAAAATTGGGTTTAGAGCATTCTGCACAACCAGAATAATCCCAGTGCATGACCTCAGACAAATGTCTTATTTCTGAGGTTTTTACCTCCTGATGGGGTGGAGCTCACCTGCCACAGTACCACTGCACAAACCTGGCTCAACGTGTTCCGTTCTAACACTCTTCCCCCTGATATTTTTTCTCTGTAACCCGTATACATTTCAAAAACTGACTTCATCCTGACCCACTTCTAGATGCACGGAGTAAGGTTGAGAATGAACCGCCACGTACCACAGACTAGACATGGCTGGATATGAGTAGTCTAATTACAAACAGGCGCTATTTTTAAGAAGATTACTTGCGTCACAGAACTTAATTTTCACACGACATTTAAAAATGAATAATGCAAAAGTGCTGCAACAACATGTAAAATGGCATCGGTGCGTGTGCAAGTGTGTTGATTGCTTAATGCAGGCATGTATGCATGTGCATACGCACGTGTATGAATGTGCACATGCATGCATATGTGCATGCAAACATATGATATGTTTCAGTAAAGCCACCTCCTGCTCCAGTCTCTAACAAGTTTCTTGTACACAGCAACCAGACCTGAGTGACTGGATCCAAGACTGCTGCAGTCTACACATGTCAGGGTGTGTTTACATACCTACGTATCGTGTTACTATGTTTATGCTGCCTACACAGGCATGAGGGGGCATGGACAGTACAGACCAGGCCAGCACAGCAGCACTGTTGACTATTATCTTACTATGAGGACAGGCCATTGTTATAAATCCACGTCATGAATAAAACACACATTTAAGTATACTTTGCACCCTGAATCATAGCTTATGCAGAAACCCGTCCACCCTTCATTTGGACAGGTAGAAACCGTTGTGGACGGGTATAAATATGCGTTGACAGGTTAAATATTAAGGGGCAAAAAAGGTGTTCCAAAACAATACATATTGTCAGTTATGCCTTAGAAATGAATTTAAGTGGTGTCAGGTGTGTTTGTAGTACATTTCAGGTCATCAGACAAATTTGAAAGTTTGTAAACTGGCTTAACACTAAACATCCATGTGTCCACCAAAACATGTGTGACTGGCAATAATTTGGTCCTGCATAAAGCCGTCCCTGAATAATGCACAGGGAAAAGAACAACTTTGCAGACCATCGCCATAATCAAGTAACAAACGATGGCCAGTATTTTCCAACTTAGATTTTCCTTGAAAACATCATCACCGACATTGTCACATCCTTAAGACGACTCGAAGCATTTTACATGTGAGTCCTAAGCAGATCATTTCAATCAAACACTGTATCGATTCTCAATTTCTCTGGGAAGCATTCAGCCATAATGCAATTAGTATGAGTGTGCGGAGTACCCATATGCAAATGCCTACCTGTGTCTACAGGCAGGTACTCAATTACACACTTGAGTGAACTAGAGCAATGTGGAGTGGATGAACCTGGGCAAGCTTCCAAACTGGAGGCAAATTATTCAAATCTTGATGCTACCAACTGAGTCTGACGTTCCAACCTCTCTGCCACAGCACTCTGTGAAACCCATAACACACCATATCCAGCTACCTTTAAAGACAGCCAACTGGAGGGCTGGTAATTAGGTTGCACACCATTTTTGGAAACATCTAGGGGAGTCCAACACAAAAGTAAAGGTGTACTACCCCTACTTCGGTGAAGCTGGGAAACACAGAAACAGTCTCCATTATCATATCTCAGGCCACTGTTCCCCACTTGATTCCAAGCAGCTTTCTTGTACAACGCTCACACAATCTGTGTAGATGCTAGATTTCTGAGAACAGTAACCACTTCCACTGAACATCTAGGATTTGTTCTCCAGCATCAAACAACACAAGCTGCTACTTGCTATCAACTAGATCCCCATTTACAATCAACTCAGGCTGTACAATATCATGCAATGGGATGCAGTGTGGTGCTATGTGGTGCAGCGCGGTGCAGTGCAGTAAACAACACTCTCAAAAGAGATGCTGTCAGTTATGCTTTGAACATGGGTCTAAATGGGTGTCACACGTGTGTTTGTAGAACTTTTACTTCAGGTCATAAAACACATCTCGACTGGCTTGTAGTTGTATGTGACTGGAAAAACAATATATCCTACATAAAACCCTGCGGGACAACCAGGCTATAACAGGGTAGACGGGTCCATGCCACACACCAACTGGGGTAGAATGGTGTTACCAGTTGTCTAGGAAACCAATCTATTTATTGCCCCGTTTGACAGACTCACAGAAGATGTGGTGGCAATGTCATGTGCTGGTTCCTTCTGCTCAGTGCCAACTGGCTGGATTTACTTCATGTGGAACAGAGAACCACCGTTTCAGGCTGGGCCAAAACATCGTGCCGGGAACAACAATGAGGACTGATGATTTTATTTCTGGATTTGTGCTGGTCAACACTGCTGGTGGGAAAACATCCAAATTGTGACAGAGAATAATACGAATGTAACTACAGGTAACTAACTGCATACTAATATTCTAAGTCAAAACCATTGAAGTATTGTCTAAAATATTGGGTTTGTTTATATATATATATATATATATATATATATATATATATATATATATATATATATATATATATATATATATATATATATATATTATAATATATATATATATATATATATATATATATATATATATATATATATATATATATATATATATATATATACATTTGTTTCATGAACCACACGTTTTGTTTGGGAAGCATCTCGACACCATACAATTGCTAATCCCCATTTCAGTTATCAGACCAAAAACTCTGGGAACCACAGTCTGTGGATAAACGAGACCGATCAGTATTCTTTTTTTCTTCAGTATTCTTATTGTTTTCAAGTAATACTAATCATCTCATCCAAACGACTCTTACATTGTATTATCTGCATGTACATAACATCTGCATGTACATAACAAGGGTTACATGTCTGTAAGCATGATGCGCGTGCCTTTATGCCTAGAAACATGCATGCAAACCAACACATGCAAATACCTCCACTTAGTCAGTTCTGCTATCAACTTATATTATAATCAACATAACCTTAAATCAGGAATACTGACTCTGCCTCATACGTTTGACATTTCAACAGTTTACATAGATCTGTCTCCCGCAATGCCAGCGCATCCAGCAAATGTACCAAAACCAGCAGATCTAAATGCTACGACCCTAACACTATGAAACAGCCTGTGTACTGTTGCATTGCCCCGAAGGCATGATCCGACAGATTCCTACAAACCTAAAGATCAGTCTTCATCAACCACTGATGAACACTTCCGACCAAGTTATTCTGATTACATCACGGAATCGTAAATGTCACGCCCACATTTTGGGTTCAAATGCACAGCGAAATCAAGTTCTATCAAGAATTATCGTATTTCTGCATGATTTCAGAGCTGATATTAAACTGAAACTGGGTGCGAAATGATGCAGTGGTATTTAGAATATAGAAAGCGCTGTTGTAAAAACAAGATCTACTGACAGTGGTCAGGGAGCTCCTTATGCAACCAAGGAGCTCCTTATGATGCCAAGCAATGATGGCCCAATCTCATCTGTCAAGTATGCAGCTAATTTATATAATTCTTATCTTAATTGTAATCAATTCTGGTGTGCTTTTAAAAAGAGTGTGTGTGCAACCCTTGCAATGTTTCATGTACTGACTACATCTTCAATTACTGAAACAGGAAGTTACAATAACTATTGCAGAGAACCAGACTGTACACCACACGGATCAAACAGTTGTCTAGGAGTGTGCCCTGAACCCAGAACACTGGCACGTGATGTGAGACTATGGCAACTGTTAACTTTGACCCTACCTCTCTATGATTACCACACACCTCTAGGGGAACAGCCAGAATTTTGAAAAAGGGATGCCAGAAGAAAAATGGGCAGAAGGCTGAAAAATTGTTTGGCCAAAAAAAAACTCAGATGAAAATGGTACCCTACTGAAGATGGGAGGGGGTTTTTGGAATGGGGGAGGCACCTGGCTAAAAGGTGTGTCCAAGCAGCCCTGGACATCCTGGCTATGCAACTACACTTCCCGTCAAAGCCCAAATCCGTGCCAGTTTGTAAGCTCTGGTTATGCGACTGCCATGAGAAATGCTAACATTATTGGACATTCGAATGGCACAGACACGCACTAATGCAATTACAGCCATGTCTTATTTCAGCAGGATAAGTGCTGGTCTACTTGAAACACGGCAACTACTTGATGTCTCTTTCATCTGTGCAGATAATTCCCCAGGGACTGAACCCAGTGAGAGAACAACATTGTGTGAACATCACATCTCTACAAGGATAAACTACACAACTCCAATCAAGTTCCTCTCACATTATAGTCTGATTATACACTCAATGTTATTGCTGTCCATACTACAAAATTTCTTTTTATTACAAACCTCCTGGCTTAACTTAATAAAACAACAGCTTATAGCCTTTATCTTTGTGTTTAGAGGTTTCTGAATCAGTTGTCACTGTGATGTAATTAGCAATAACATGACTCCTAGCACTGGTCTGGCTGTTGTTGTATGAACAACGCATTAATTATGGCTATAAACTAGGAATCACCATAAACTAGATGTCTCGATATATGATTTTCTTTTACCTGTATTATACTATTTATAGTAATAATGAAAAGTATTTGAATTTGTAATTAAATACATTTAAGTGTAATCGACCCCATATCTTTACTAGTCCTGCTGTCTAGTAGACTAGATACTAAAGTTCTACCCATGCCTTGTGTAGTAAATTACTAGTAAAATCATTATGTGCATGTATTTTATATTTGGTCTGGGTTTTTTCATATTTGGAAATAAAACCAACAAAAATTGTAATCATGTCTTCAACATTTCTCTTTCACTAATTTCAAAAATGGTAATATATTTGAATCGTATCGTAAAAAATGGCAGTGTAGTGTATTTGTATTGAACTTTTTTATTTGTATTTAAATTGTAATCTAGAAAAGCAATGTTCCCCCGGTATTTGTATTTGATTTGGCTGAGTTGTGTTTTGTATTTGTATTTGATCCCAAAATGTGTATTTGGACCCAACCCTGTGTCCCGGGAGTGCTGCTGTTTATGTGACATTATGAAAGCAGCAACACTATAAACCTCATTACCAGCTAGCAACATGTTTGCTTGGATCTCTACGACTGGCTACACCTCCACCCTGGCACTGACTGATGACGGCTTGCTACACCTCCACCCTGGCACTGACTGATGAATCTGGCTACACCTCCACCCTGGCACTGACTGATGACGGCTTGCTACACCTCCACCCTGGCACTGACTGATGAATCTGGCTACACCTCCACCCTGGCACTGACTGATGACGGCTTGCTACACCTCCACCCTGGCACTGACTGATGACGGCTTGCTACACCTCCACCCTGGCACTGACTGATGACGGCTGGCTACACCTCCACCCTGGCACTGACTGATGACGGCTGGCTACAACTCCACCCTGGCACTGACTGATGACGGCTGGCTACACCTCCACCCTGGCACTGACTGATGACGGCTGGCTACACCTCCACCCTGGCACTGACTGATGACGGCTGGCTACACCTCCACCCTGGCACTGACTGATGACGGCTTGCTACACCTCCACCCTGGCACTGACTGATGACGGCTGGCTACACCTCCACCCTGGCACTGACTGATGACGGCTGGCTACACCTCCACCCTGGCACTGACTGATGACGGCTGGCTACACCTCCACCCTGGCACTGACTGATGACGGCTGGCTACACCTCCACCCTGGCACTGACTGATGACGGCTGGCTACACCTCCACCCTGGCACTGACTGATGACGGCTGGCTACACCTCCACCCTGGCACTGACTGATGACGGCTGGCTACACCTCCACCCTGGCACTGACTGATGACGGCTGGCTACACCTCCACCCTGGCACTGACTGATGACGGCTGGCTACACCTCCACCCTGGCACTGACTGATGACGGCTTGCTACACCTCCACCCTGGCACTGACTGATGACGGCTGGCTACACCTCCACCCTGGCACTGACTGATGACGGCTGGCTACACCTCCACCCTGGCACTGACTGATGACGGCTGGCTACACCTCCACCCTGGCACTGACTGATGACGGCTGGCTACACCTCCACCCTGGCACTGACTGGTGAACCACCAACACCATACATGTCACACCAGACCAGTCACTCCCCAGGAGACAATCAACAATCAACAGTCACATGACACACACCACCACAGGGAGCTATCTGGGCAAAGGAGGCTCATAATTAACTCTTCCATGTCAAACAGATGGACATCAAGGAGCAGCTGGACGGCAACAGATTAACTGGACAATGGACTGACAGGCCTAGATTTGTATGTTAATACAGTGAATTTGTAAGGATTTAGCTGAGGATTAGAGGATGGTGTCCCCAGAGGTCAGAGCAGATTGCAGAAAGAGGATCACAATGAATAATTGCCTATGGTCAACACTCATCAGAAACCTTCTGGGAGGCAGTGAGGAGAGAGACTTCTGGGAAGATGCCAAGAGTTCTCATATACCCCAGTTCAATTGATTATGATAGAGCCTGTCTGTTGTCCAGTTTTAATGTAGTGCTCCTAATACTTGAACAGTATCTGGCATGTTAAAGGTACACTGCCCGCTAAATTATGTTTAATAAACCAAAAATAATGTCCAGTATTTTGAATAATGACACCAAACATGTCTCTTCAAAGGTAACATAAGAATAGGAAGATCCACAATTCTTGGCCTAAAAAAATCCAGCGAACATTATTATTATATTATTATATCTGTTCAGACATTAAACATGTCTCTTCGAAGATAACATAAGAATATAGGAAGATTCACACTTCTTGGACTAAAAAAATCCAGTGAATGTAATTTTAATTTAATAACATTTATCATTGGAGGTCATACTATTTCATATGTAAACACAACAGCATTTTGTTATTGTATAATGGACATATTATTACAACTACATCATACGTTGTTACACAAAAACTACACATCACGTGCTACAATTCTATATAATTTGCAAATTGTTTTCCAGTACATTAATTACAGTTTGTCTGACCCTTCAGGGTAAAGTACCACTACCAATATGTATTATTAAAGTTATTTAAGGCAACATGTTCCAGTTTACTGCATGTCTTACTGACCATACTGAATGTCTTCTGTTTATACTTCAGTCTCAACTCTCAACACAAAACAATATATCCCTCTTCTGAGTCAGTGTGGCGTGTTATCCACAATAGTACTCAACCCCAGTGCTTCAAAGAAACAGCCATTTAGATCAACAACTAACTACATCAGAACAGACAGCAAATTGTATGAGCAGTATAAGTCCTCATAAACACCTTCTGGTTTACCTATAGTTTTTTACAGCCATCACGGTGGAGAAAAAAGCATTAAGCTTATAAAAATGCAAATTATTATTCATATTATTATTATATATAATTACTAGTATTCATCATTAATTAAGATTACAGTTTTTACATCTCCATTCACTGTTTTTAACATTTACTTCTGGTCTTGTTTAAGTAAATGTTTTTATCATTTCATCTTGAAGAGAAAAACTACTATAATTTTGTATAAATACCATTCATAACACATGCTGAGCTCCATGGTGGTAAGGTATTCTATTGTGGCACTAATCACAAAAACCTCTGAAAATATATTAATTAATAATCAATCAATCAATCAGTCAATCAATCAGTTCTTTGTGCACACACACATACAACACAAACAGAAATTCAAAAACACCAACATTACTCCTGAACACAAGATTTCAAGCACCCTGAGAGACTGCAGCTGGTAGTTGCGTTTGGCACAAACACATACATATCATCCCTACTTCCTGGGACGAAACTGACAGCATTAAACAACGATGAATTCTCATGGAAATGTATGTCTTCGAGACGGCGGATATATCACATTAGAAGGGGAAGTATGTTAACCTAGTGCACTGACTGAGCACAGACACACAGTAATCAGCACGCAGCCACCATCTGGGTATGCTACATTATTAAATCAAGTTTCTTCAATGAATCAATTTCTAGCAATACCAACGTTTGTCACGACTGGGCTAATCAATATAGTCCATGTGCAGTCACGATGACGGTGGCTTAAATAATAATGTGTTTATGTATTTAACAGTGCACAAAAGCATTCAAAAGAATGTTTACATTAGTGTACTTTAGGCAGATCACCTCATATAGAGTGCGTTGAGTTTGAACCTTTTCCATTTAAAAATTATGTGTTACATTAAATGAATTATGCATAACAATTAACAAAAAATCCTTTATGAAATAAATGTAACATTTTTCGCCAAGAAGATTAAAAAACATGAATTTATACAGATCAAAATTTTTCATTTTTCATATTTTGATCTGGAAAAGAACTATCCTGAGGACTGTTCAGTAACTAATTTATACATCTACGGGGTATATATATTTTTTTTTTTAAACATATATATAACATAACATATTGAACTAAATAATTACGGGTAAAACAGTAATGAACATGGTTTAAATAAACAGAAACAACTACAGTTACAACTTAGAATTATTTTGTGCAATACACACCAACATTTTCAACTGTGTAATAATGAATTATTCATCTGATGCAGCTATTTCCCCTACCAGCTGCCTTGATGCCAGTCAGCTGTCCAGAACAATACCGCAAGTTACGCAATGAGACAGCACTAGGCACTGTCTGAAAGCATCTCCCTCCTCTGGCAGATGGGAGAAGTTCCTCCTTCAAGGCCAAACCACAGTAGCATGTTTCTTGGGAATGACAGCTTTTCAGTCACGGCTAAAGCCACATATGTCTAGAGAATTTTAGCATTTTCTTCATTGTCATTGTCATTGTCATTTCATAGATTAATAAAATGCAATTTCTTTGGGAACCGTGACACTTAAATTCATTCAAGTCCAAGCTTATTTATTCAACCATGGACAAACAAGCCAAATTTGCAAGTGTTTTCCTACTTTTTTACATTAAAAGACTCGGCGAAGTCAGATACTGTCAACGAATTCAAAAATAAATACATTCATGAATTGGAGGTACCACTAAAAAACTAACAACGATCAGTAACATGTAAAATACAACGTGAATTGGTAGACTGCTTCAGTGTGCCTGCAGTAATGACATTGTGTTTTACTCTGACACTGATGCAGTCAGGGCCCACCGAAAGATGACAACATGGAAACCTGAGTGCCATAAATTAGGGGGACAACACAATTGTGACTATCCATTGATTCCACTTCAAACAACTGATTAAGGATAATGGAAGACATCAAGTACCCATTCACTAGGCTAGACTCATGGCAATGAAAACACATTAAACCTAAAGTAAGAAAGAGGAGACCACTGAATATGAATCATGGTAAAATTATATTTCACTTCGCATAAAGCCAGAATAAGTTCAACGACTGGCTGCTAATTCTTCCCACGGTCTACTGCCACATTTGTCACTGCTGGGCTTTATGCAGGACCAAAATGTAATTATTGCCAGTCACATGTTTTGGTGGACACATGGATGTTAACCGTTAAGGCAGTTTACAAACTTTAAAATGTGTCTGGTGACCTGAAATGGACTACAAACACACATGATACTATTTACACCCACTTTCAAGGCATAACTAACAATTTGTATGGTTTTGGAAGATTTTTTTTGCTCCTTCATTTTTTACCCGTCCATCACCCGTCCACCCATATTTCTACCTGCCCACAATGGTTTTTACCTGTCCAAATGACGGGTGGTTGGGTCTCTGCATAAAGCTATGACTCACATTTGTCAGTGGAGTAGAATCTGTCATCAGTGCAAATCTTCTATTTTTTCTGATAGATATTTATTCGATTTGGCTTCCTCTCATATGCATAAGACAGGACTAAGCTGCTGGTCAGCCACTCGATGGCAAGTACATCTGATCAATCACAAATACAAGTATTATCTTGTTATTGTAGTCAGCAATACAATACTATTCAGGTGCAAATCATGGACTAATATCAGTATATATACAGTACTGCAGGGTGTGTGATTAAGACGGGCATTCACCAGTGTGCACCAAACATACAAAACAGTACAGAAGTATTATTCTGTTTTCTATGTTATCCCTATGATTTGTACTTGGCACATATTTGACACCTTTGCATGGACTTGTGACCGACTCAGCACAAATACTTGTCATTTCAAAAAATAAGTCCTAGACTCCTAGTACTGTAGAAATGTACGAGTCCCAAGTATTTGACCCCATCACCATCCACCCCCACATCCCATTTCTCTCCATCGCTGCCTTGTGGTAAATAATGCCATCCTAATATAACTATGACTAATGGCACCAACAGAAACAACAACTTTGCTTTGTTGCCATTGACTCGGAACTTGGGTATGTGTACAAGTTCACAAAAATAACTTCACACTAATTTCACATTCACACATGTCTATGTTGGTTAACCAATTAACCCACAGGTCAGTTAACCCTTTAACCCGTGGTCCACAGAATCCATAAAATCTCCAGATTTCTTAGAATTCTTCAGACAGCAACATTACATAGGCTCTTTACTGGACCTTCTCCTATAGGTTACCATCCCTCAAAATAGGAATCTTACCTTCCTTCTCAGGCTAGGCAACTACTTCACAGTCCTCCTGTCTTTACAGGTAACCTGGTTCAAGGCAATGACTCTAGGAGGTACACATTCTCTCACTGATACTCTCCTTCACAGGTCAACCTCCCTCCACAGGTCATACCCTCCCTTCACTGGTCACACACTCCCTCCACAGGTCATACCCTCCCTCCACTGGTCACACACTCCCTCCACAGGTCATACCCTCCCTTCACTGGTCACACACTCCCTCCACAGGTCATACCCTCCCTTCACTGGTCACACTCCCTCCACAGGTCATACCCTCCCTTCACTGGTCACACACTCCCTCCACAGGTCATGTCACCTCCCTCCAGGTCTTCCTACTGGTCACACACTCCCTCCACAGGTCATACCCTCCCTTCACTGGTCACACTCCCTCCACAGGTCATACCCTCCCTTCACTGGTCACACTCCCTCCACAGGTCATACCCTCCCTTCACTGGTCACACACTCCCTCCACAGGTCATACCCTCCCTTCACTGGTCACACACTCCCTCCACAGGTCATACCCTCCCTTCACTGGTCACACACTCCCTCCACAGGTCATACCCTCCCTTCACTGGTCACACACTCCCTCCACAGGTCATACCCTCCCTTCACTGGTCACACTCCCTCCACAGGTCATACCCTCCCTTCACTGGTCACACACTCCCTCCACAGGTCATACCCTCCCTTCACTGGTCACACTCCCTCCACAGGTCATACCCTCCCTTCACTGGTCACACACTCCCTCCACAGGTCATACCTCCCTTCACAGGTCACACACTCCCTCCACAGGTCATACCTCCCTTCTACAGGTCACACACTCCCTCCACAGGTCATACCTCCCTTCACAGGTCACCCTCCCTTCACTGGTCACACACTCCCTCCACAGGTCATACCTTCCCTTCACTGGTCACACACTCCCTCCACAGGTCATACCCTCCCTTCACAGGTCACACCTCCCTCCACAGGTCATACCCTCCCTTCACTGGTCACACACTCCCTCCACAGGTCATACCCTCCCTTCACTGGTCACACACTCCCTCCACAGGTCATACCCTCCCTTCACTGGTCACACACTCCCTCCACAGGTCATACCTCCCTTCACTGGTCACACTCCCTCCACAGGTCATACCTTCCCTTCACTGGTCACACACTCCCTCCACAGGTCATACCCTCCCTTCACAGGTCACACACTCCCTCCACAGGTCATACCTCCCTTCACTGGTCACACACTCCCTCCACAGGTCATACCCTCCCTTCACTGGTCACACACTCCCTCCACAGGTCATACCCTCCCTTCACTGGTCACACTCCCTCCACAGGTCATACCCTCCCTTCACTGGTCACACTCCCTCCACAGGTCATACCCTCCCTTCACTGGTCACACTCCCTCCACAGGTCATGCCTTCCCTTCACTGGTCACACTCCCTCCACAGGTCATACCTTCTTCACAGGTCACACACCCCATCCACAGGTCATACCTCCAGCTACAGGTCATGCACTCCCTCCACAGGTCATACCCTCCCTACAGGTCATGCACTCCCTCTACAGGTCACATATTCCTACAGGTCATACACTCCCTCTTCAGGTCATTCACTCCCTTCACAGGATACAGTCCCTCTTCAGGTCATTCACTCCCTTCATAGGATACACTCCCTCCACAGGTCAAACTCCTCCTACAGGGCATACAATCCTCAACAGGTCATACCGTCCCTCCGCAAGTCAACTGAATTCATTACCAACATTGTCCAAAAATCATACCCTTGCCCACAAATCATCCATCTACAGGTCACTAGCCCACTTCCATAGTCAACCTGGTTCTACAAGTCATAACACCCATCTAAAAGTCACAACACCCATATAAGTCATAACCTGTTTCCATGTGTCCCTATTTATACCTCCATCTACAAGTCATAATCTGCTTCTGGGTCCATACCCTCTATCTACAACATGTTTCTACAAGTCATAATCTGACTAGTTATTTAACCTCCATTTACAAGTCATTTAACCTACATCCACCTGCTTGGTACTGGTAATCAATGTCTGTTGTCTTAAGTAGTCCTGTTGCTCACTGTTGATGAGGCAGAACTAAGTTAATCTGAAGCCAGACAGAGTTACTTAACCAATTAGCCTTTCTAGACAACAAGGCTGGTTCCCACCAATTGAAAGTGATAAAGATGTCTTTGTCAATACTGAAGTATACATGCAGCATTAACAATGGAATTTTGTGTAACTAGTTATTTTAAGGTATAGAACATAATATAATCTGTAAACTACTTACAAATAAGTTCCACTCCGTGTTGATTTAATCTATAATGTGGTCTACATTTACTTGATTTAATCACTGCACAAAATACACAGTTTCCTTAACAAGACATCGCCTCTGGGGGTAACACTCAATTAAACACTGTTCAAAGTGCATTCAAGCATAATATTATTATAGAAAATGTATTAAATAGTAATAAATACATGACGCCAATCTTTAAAAACCAGTCTAGAACTGCATTGATAAAGATTAAATCTTAATCATAGACCTATCTTCCTTTCAGTCATTGGTATGATAATTGTGAACTCAGGGTGTAGGGGGCTATCCCAATCCAATTATGCGTGTTGAACAGCCATTGTTGTTGGGGGTTTCAATGTCCGGTATATGTCAGGAGCAATGAAAGTGATATGTTTGACCCATTTAAACAACTTACCTTAATAAAGTCATATTTTAATATAGATCTATATTAGTTTTCTAACTTGTTTTTATCCATTCCTTTTGCCAGATAATCTGGTACATTCAATACCGATGTTGTTACTGAGAACTTGCTCATGCACTGTCAAGGTAAGAGTAACTTCAGGTGAACTGAAAACATTGTAAGAACATGTAATCAAGGTAAGTCACAGTAACCAGCCTACCTGTCTTTGTTGAATGCCACTGAGGGATGGAACAGTAGTGTCTGGTCTTTCTCCATGTCAACAACACATTTTGCACCAAGATCAATCTCTGCAAGATTATAACACAAACATGGTATTCTTACTGCTAAGGTGATAACATATAATTTGCAAGCAGTATACAATGCTAATTGTGCACATTATCATTTAGATCACAATGGCATCGCATTTTCAAGTCAGTAAAAGGCCAAGATTTCATAAAATATCATCGTTGTTAGTTCATAATTATTAAATGATAATATACAATTGCAATGCAGTCAAAACAATTGTTTTAATTCACCAAGAAAATGCGATTATATAGATATTTTTCATTTAAACATTTGATTTACTGCAAAATCAAGGAATGGTAAATATGCTGGTTGATCGAACAATTAATGCTGTCCTTGAGGGGTGAAGCCCATATTTCATGGACAAGCAACATATAAAGTCCTGTGCAATCTAACTTGGTTTAAAATTGTATGTATACATGGCATTTTTGTTAGATGTGTGTGTGTGCATGCGTGTGTGAGCGAGCATGTGTGCATATGTATGAATTAGATTATCATCAGCAGCAGATGTGTGTACACATAATTTTTATGATAAGACTGGCCAAATATTATGCTTATTAGTATGCATGTGACCTATAGGGCCTATATGGAGTACATGTTTAATCTACTCTGTAAATATTGCATATATAGTTAAGAATGCCATTAATGTCATTAATGATTAAAATAGACCAAAACGTCATTATTTATGACGTTCAAATAAATTTAAGCTATGCAGTTCTATCTATGGCTAGGCAGCAGCCTAGCATTTGGGAAACACTGCTTCTCAAAATTGCCTATCAAACAGATACTATTGTCAATAAAATAGCAACATGAATGGAACACTGTGCGCCGAAACATCATCATTCTCAGCTGTTACGGTATCTTTTGTTTATTTGCGATGGTCACGGACCTCGCGCTGTGATTCATTCAACGATGAATACAACTAATTACGAAATCAAAGGCGCTAGGGCTATGCCTTCCGCTTTGCTATCACCCCAAACAACTATAGCCGGAAACCGACGTCCTCGGCCTGTGCCCTAAATCCAACCGACCTCCCCGAGAAGCAAGGTGGATCTGATAAGCGAAGGGGGAGAAAACGCCATATGACAGTTGATTGTCTGTGAACTGTCAGACGAGGGACATCATGCGACGTACGTACCTCGGCGATTGAAGGGGCGAACTCTCACAGCCACCTTCACTTTGTCAATTGACCCCATAATCATAGAATATTCGAACAACTACAGCCTAGTATGAAGAGTGTATATATCCGTTTTACTGCTGGTGCAAAATCGCATTTCTGTGGTGTCGGCGAACGCCATAATCCGGTCGAATTAACAGGCAACACATGTCAACACTTTCCGCGGCCGACAGGCGCCATTTTGATCTGCTGGTGACTCAACAGCTGAACGACAGGCGGCGCTTCGGCGGGATGCGTCAAAGGCAGCGCGAGCCAGGTGCGACAACAGGTGCTCCTTCTAGCGTGTAATGGTGTGACTACGTTGTGTAATTGTATCTACAGCCCCACAAAAAAACAGTAATTATACTACACCTAGCTACCGTGTCCCTAAATATTGAGGAGGGCTAAGCCCACGTTCCACAAACGCTGGGAAGCTGAGTCCCCCAAACACCACACGGTTCCAACCCAAGAATCGGGGGTTGCCTTGATATCTAGCAAGATCTCTAGGCATTACTTAGATCACCAGCGCGCTAGCTATAGTCTATAAGTTATCTAACATATTATAAGTATTTTACATACCACGAACAAATCATTGTGTGAACAAATTAAACGCATAAGACATGTTAAAATCTCCAGAGTTTCGTAACAACTCTTCTCAACGTCATGCATCCTCTTGAGCGTGGCGAATTTGTGGGCCACCCATCTGGGGCCATCAGACTTTCCCCAGACCCCCCCCCCATATATTTAGAAAAAGGTGCTTGTTTTAATGTAAATGTAGGTTTGTGGAAAGTATGAAAGTAGTGTCGCCAAAAATCATCAGGACTACCCCTCCCCAGTCTCCATAGTGACAAAGACAAGTACATTTAGACCTATATATAGCTATGGTAATACGCATATATAGGTATTATATAGACTACATGCGTTTGTCGTCCGTATGTTCTACATGACAATTTGCCACAGTCGTACCCAGTAGGCCTATATAACCAGCCAAATTAAAGTCAAT
>JAODUO010000947.1:0-2500 GCA_025642075.2 Ridgeia piscesae
TTCCTGCTTTGTTCTTCAACTGTCCGCTTTCTAAGCGTCTTTTGACTTGATTATCTTGTTGTGTTATGTAGTTAAGTGTCACATCTTCATTTTCGCCCGTCGCCCATTTTCGCTCGTTACTTCCGAGTGCGCCGGGGTTAACTTGTTTGCTGGATAATGGTTTGGCGATTGTGAGCTATTGATTCTCGGCCACAGTTTGATACGCCGCCTACAGCGTTATGTATTTAGTACCGATAATTCTCGCATCTTTGGTGCAGACTTAGATGGGGCTGATCCTTTTTCCGCCGTGTCACGATCTCAGGGGGTCTTACCCTAGATCGCTCGACCGGGGAACTGTCAGTCGTCCGGGAGCTGTAACCGGGCTGCCCCCAGGTTACCCTACTGAGAAATGTATCATGGAAAATATATAAACTGTTCTTCTAAATCATCTCGATCATGCAATTTACCCTGAATTATATTATACAATAGCATGCAAAAAGTAAATGACTTTCAGATATACATTAAGTAGAGAATTGTTGTTGTAGCTGCAAATGGTTAGTTTGTTATAACGCTTATATTCATAGACTTCGGACAACCTTTCTTTCATTACAAAGACTACGTTCTACGCTTTACTGGATGGACTGGCGGTTGCAGTGTCGAACGAAACGACTTAATTTCTCTTATCGGAATAAAACGCCTAATTAAACATTCGTCACACATGCATGAGCACTGCATGTCAATTTGGCTGTTCATTTTCCACAACAAAGTTTAACTATCATGAATAAATAATAAAAATAGGCTTGCAGCGTAAAGGTTTAAAGTCGATTGGCATGTTAATGTGCATCAGAAATGTCAGCATACACCTGGGAAACAGCTCCCGTTATGCTTTTTTAGCACACACCAACCGACTAGCGCCGACCGTCGGCGCTACGCGTGTCCTGCAAATCCATTATTTATGCGTTTTACCGCTTTGATGTTTACTTAAGAGAATGTATTCACAAGAATGACGCCTTAACAGAGGAAGGAATTATGAGTTTGGGGCTGGCGATCGTGAGTTGCATCATTACGATGTCGCCACCGCTGACGTCATCGACTACAGTAAACCAGGATAAGGAATGTGTGGATGCGTCCATAAGTTGAGTCGAGAGAGGTGCAAGGATCGTGTGTACGTTTAGTTCAAGAACTGCGCCAAAAGGAACGGGACAGCTACACATATTTCTTGAGAATGCCACTTGTTCAACAATTTGGGCGCACACACCTACCGACTAGTTGGCGAAAAAGCAGTCGGCCGACTGCAGTCGGTTGGTGTGTGCGCAACTTTACGCCGACGGTCGGCGTTATTGAGCCGATTAACGCCGATTAAAATGTTGAATCTGCAGTCGGCGTTAGAAAAGGAGGTATCCGGTGACAACTTGGCACCGCAGGCGTATATCCGTTGACGAGTTGGCTGGTGTGTGCACGCTTTTTTCATAACCCAGCGGTCGGCGTTAAGTTTGGCAATAAGAAATGATGGGGCCTTCATGTGATAAACCTGCCCGGCGTATTTTTTTGTTTTCAAGCCTACTCTGACCACAAGGTTTACATATTTACTTTCACATTTTACTAACCTGGCGAGTAACCCGATTTTTAGAAAGTGGTATTTTATTTTTTTCCTTTTCCTGTTGGCAAATTACCGTATTTTATTTATGCGGGAGCAACGAATAAATGTATTTTGCCTTTGTTTCCCGCTTCCGAAAGGATTCTCCATTTTATCTTGTGAAAAGGGGTACCGCTGGTGGCGCCGCTACCGGGCGCATAAATTAAAAGCCTTACAAATCCGCAAAGCGCCGCTAGCGGTGAACAACGTTTTTGAGGATTTCGTCGGGTGTGACTGATTACACTTCAAGATAACTGTTAATTGGAACGGATAAATATAAGATTCTTTATATAAATTACAGTTCTTTATATAAATTACAGGCGCTAGGCATTTCTTTGCTGGAAAACTGGCCAAATACTCAAGCCATTTCGTCGTGAAGGCTGACGGCGAAGCTCCGACTTCCTGCGTAAAAATAATTCGTTTACATGATTGCCGTTTCACGTACCTTTGACAAATATGCCAGCCAAGTGTTTATTGTAGGTGGATTGATGATCAAATGAGTAAACACGCGAAATGTATAGTGGATTTGAGGGTACCGCTAGCGCCGACGGTCGACGTTAGTCGGTTGGTGTGTGCGGCTGGTGTGTGCGGGCAGAAATCGGCGCTAGTCGGCGGAACTAATTGGCGTTTAGCACCGACTGATTCGTTATGCCAAGCACACACCTACCGATTTTCAGCACACACCTACCGACTAATCGGCGTAAACTCAGTCGGCCGACTGCAGTCGGTAGGTGTGTGTGGAAATGTGGGTCGACGGTCGGTCTTATTCCGCCGATTAACGGCGATTCAAATGTTGAATCGGCAGTCGACGCTAGTCTGCAGTCGGCATTAGATAAGGATGTATCCGGTGTCGGCTGTGTATATCCTATGACGAGTCGGCTGGTG
>JAODUO010000947.1:7500-15000 GCA_025642075.2 Ridgeia piscesae
CGACGTTAGTGGGTAGGTGTGTGCTTAGCATAACGCCAACTGCCAACTGCAGTCGGCGTTAGTCGGTAGGTGTGTGCTTAGCATAACGCCAACTGCCAACTGAGTCGACGTTAGTCGGTAGGTGTGTGCTTAGCATAACGCCAACTGCCAACTGAGTCGACGTTAGTCGGTAGGTGTGTGCTTAGCATAACGCCAACTGCCAACTGAGTCGACGTTAGTCGGTAGGTGTGTGCCTAGCATTAGTCGGCAGAAAAAAGCCGGCCGTCGGCCTAAATTTCAGTACACACCTACCGACTGCAGTCGGCCGACTGAGTTTACGCCGACTAGTTGATAGGTGTATGCTGAAAATTGGTAGGCGTGTGCCTAGCATTTAAAGCTGCAGTATGTGCGACCGAATATCTCCTGCAACTGAAACTCTGGTATTATCTAGAGCCGGATCGATACACCAGTGCACCGGCGTAACGCGATACACACTGCACTGTACGGCACACGATACTCAATACCCGTATCGCGATACGCTGCGATATATTATAGTGGTTAACAAAACACTATTCGCTCTACCTTTGTGAAGGACGAAACGTCCAGTGCAAATTACAACTGTCTGTGTATCGCTATCGGTAGTGTATCGATTCATATAATGTCGATGTTCATTATTCCAAATAGCGAGCAGGAGTGATATTAAAGACTACAAGTGCAATAGACTCTCCTGTGTTTACAGCGATGTAGTTATTGGCCTAACTACTGATGCTTCAATCTGTTCCGTCATTTAAAATAAGTAAGCGTGTGTCGCACTGTAGTTGTACGATTCTAATAAATGGAGTATGTATGGTATCATAACCTCTCTCTCTCTCTCTCTCTCTCTCTCTCTCTCTCTCTCTCTCTCTCTCTCTCTCTCTCTCTCTCTCTCTCTCTCTCTCTCTCTCTCTCTCTCTCTCTCTCTCTCTCTCTCTCTCTCTCTCTCTCTCTCTTTTCTCTCTCTCTCTCTCTCTCTCTCTCTCTCTCTCTCTCTCTCTCTCTCTCTCTCTCTCTCTCTCTCTCTCTCTCTCTCTCTCTCTCTCTCTCTCTCTCTCTCTCTCTCTCTCTCTCTCTCTCTCTCTCTTCTCTCTCTCTCTCTTCTCTCTCTCTCTCTCTCTCTCTCTCTCTCTCCTCTCTCTCTCTCCTCTCTCTCTCTCTCTCTCTCTCTCTCTCCTCTCCCTCTCTCTCTCCCCTCTCTCTCTCTCCTCCCTCTCTCTCTCCCCTCTCTCTCTCTCTCCCTCTCTCTCTCTCTCTCTCTCTCTCTCTCCCTCTCTCTCTCTCTCTCTCTCTCTCTCTTCTCTCTCTCTCTCTCTCTTCTCTCTTCTCTCTCTCCCCTCTCTCTCTCTCTCTCTCTCTCTCTCTCTCTCTCTCTCTCTCTCTCTGTATATATATATATATATATATATATATATATATATATATATATATATATATATTATTACCATGTGGCGATGTTGGTACACGGACGCTACATCAAAGTCTAATAATAGCAAATTTAATACCTTTGATATACACTAGATTCGCCATCCAAAATCCGCACGCTTTCCGAATTCTAACATGTCCGATTGTCCACATTTTAACGCGGTAAGTCTACCGAATGTTGCAATCGTCTCTATTTCTGCCTGACCACAATCCGCCTAAACGTGTTCGCTGTCACGTGTCACACGTCGTTTGAACTGTACTGGAAGGCTTCGCGATTCTGTCGAAATTGGCTGGTTCTTGTGAGGTTTCAGGGGTACGATGCTCGGCACTCTTCGGCCGACGGGTCCGTCCACGTGTCTCGTGCCTCGCTTGTCTGCGACTGGCTCGCTCTCGTTCGTATTCCCGTAGCTGCTTCTCAAAGCCGGCGTTCGGTCGCACGTCAGGACGAAGCAACTGAAGAAAGAAGGACGACATGTTAATTAATATCCCGATGGTGTTGTCATTTATAGTTTAATACTTAACATAATTATGTAATAGTTATGTAATTGTAGTTTAATTAATGACAGTATCGTTTTTATTAAGTTTGTTTATCACATAAACCATTGTAAAAACAACTAAAAGTATTAATATTATTTCTTCTTAAATTCTTGTAAAATTGTACATGAATTAATGTCGTACTTACAATTTTAAATATTGAAACATTTTATAATGCAAAGCACGTAAAAGCAAACAAACATGGTCTCTAAAAATCAACATAAGTAAAATAAAAATTACATATATTGTATTACAATGAGAACAATACATTCGTTATAATAATAAATTTATTAAAATAGATGTACGAAAAAATTATTACGTTTCGATATTAACATTATTTATAAAAATTATAAATGTTATTAATGCAATTGTGGCTTGGTGTATTCCATTAATTTATTGAAGGAGTATTAATCGAGCCTACCTGCAAATAGGCGAGCGCGTCGTCATAGCGCAGGCGCTCGGACTCGATGAGGTAGGCAATGACGACGGCCGCCGAGCGAGAGTGGCCGTAGTAGCAGTGCACGAGCACGTGACCGCCACCGGAGCGGGCAGCGTCGATGAAGCACACGGCGGCGGCAAGGTGGTCGCGCAGGGGCGCCGTGGGCAGGTCGGCGAGCGGCACGCGCCGGTAGCTCAGCAGCGTCGGGAAGACGTCCTCCAGTTCCGTCGTCGTGTTGAGCACGTGCGTCACGTGGTAGCGACGCAGCAGGCTCAGGTCTCGCGCGAACTCTCGCGAGCCTGCAAGCGAGACAGCATAATAATAAAATATAATAATAATAATGATTTTCATTTTTATATAATGCATATATCCATGGCGTTCATAACGATTTACATATTACTTCATTAAAACTACAATATCAATAGTACACATTACAAAAAATCAACATAAGCTTAAAATGTTGTGTAAACATAAGTGTATTATAACCATTTACTAGGGGCCCTGCATCAAAATAAGATACTCGTTCCAAAGCACAATAAACGTAAAATATATCAAAGTGAATTACAAAAAATTGTATATACGTTAAATTAAAACAAAATAATTACGCTAAAATACAATAGGAAGTAAACCACATTAATAATACAAATAATCATTTAAAGTAACTTAGCAGCATCAGCTAAAAATAAATAACGTACATTCATTAGTCTGGATAATTTGAAGGTTGACACTAAATATACTACTAATTCATTAAAACACAAGGAACAGGTTGCCTCCTTAAAGAGCCTTCTCATATGGGTCGATTTGTATACATATTTCATGCGAAATTCATATTGAATTAAGTCAAATCTCGTCATGTTATCTCATGATGTTAGACTACCAGATAGTTGTCCCCCGTTCATTACGATCCATAGTCAAGAACCTAGACGATCCCTGTACATCTAATACATGGACAGATCGAAGGACTGGACAGTCTGGACTAAAACATTCCGTCGGAACCATGATGTGTAAGTGATAACTAGAGAGTGCCTTTCTTTACTAGTATGCCACTTTAGATGTTTATGTCGTGTCGTTTCACGACGTGGACGTGCATTCCGTGAATGTTTTCACGCCTTTATAGGTCGATGTCAGCTCGTATCACGTACGGTCCTGCGCACGACCCGTATGCTTTTGTGATGTCGCCTTTGTGTCTACATTACATTTTGTTGTCGTCAGGCAATGAATGAATCCATTCACACGTTGGTAACGATTTCACACTCGCCAGTTCCCCATGCAGTGCATCACGTTTCATCACTGGAGTGAATATCAACTAGAAGTGCCACGGAGGTTGTCGTTCGACTACTAAAATTATTATTCCTTGGTTATATGGTTATATCGATGGCGCTAGGAGAAGTAGGAAAATTATATATGATGTGGTGTGGTGTGGTGTGGTGTGGTGTGGTGTGGTGTGGTGTGGTGTGGTGTGGTGTGGTGTGGTGTGGTGTGGTGTGGTGTGGTGTGGTGTGTGTGGTGTGGTGTGGTGTGGTGTGGTGTGGTGTGGTGTGGTGTGGTGTGGTGTGATGTGATGTGATGTGATGTGATGTGATGTGATGTGATGTGATGTGATGTGATATGATATGATATGATATGATATGATATGATATGATATGATATGACAAAGGGTGACAGGGTTTATTACACATCGTACGGGCATGAAGGGGTGATTACTAGCATATTTCTAGGAGACACAACACTATGCAAGTCATCTTAGAGTTCACTCTCATATATGTACACCCTATTGTATATATTTAGATATCCATACCCATGTGTTCATTACAAACGTCTAGACTCTATTTATAAGCACATATACCGCTTGGCAACGTGGAGAAATTCAATTCGATTGATGCATGTTCGGTTCAAATAATTACGAGGTTTTAGAGTGTTTTTATTTGTATAACACATTGAACTAACACCGATTATACAAAATGTCACTGTACTAGTTTGAAAGAAGGAAAACTACAGCAATATATTTCAGCCTATTAATTACTAAATACATCAACTCGATAATAGGTCAATGTTCTTCACAAACATATTTCCAATGGCATGCATTTTGCATTTGTAGCCATAATAGAAGTGTAATAGCAGTATATCAGTAATGAAATTGTATATGTATAACATTATTACGTCATTACTTATAGTATACAATTTCGCTTTCGTGTATACCTATATGCTACTGTGAAAAAGGTATGCAAGGCAAGTTTCACAGATCGCTTGATGACGATAGAATGAACCTATGCCGTGATGCCGTTGAAATGCCGTAAACGAAGCGAAGAGAACACGGACACACACATATTTACAATGTCTAATGACAGGAAACGTTGTACACAAAATATGGCCGGAAACAATACATAGCTTGATTACGGAGTGAACACAACATTACACAACACGACCAGAGTACACGATCACGCGAAAATGACGTCGTTCAAAAATGGTTTACACACAGTCAATTCGTCAAAGTAAAATCCATCGTAACTGAAAATATTATAATAAGTACCATAAACCCAAACGTAACCTTACTCTTTAACCTAACCGTAAATATAACCGCCTGTGCACGTCAAATCAACCAGTTGTGCGTGGAGTCTTACGCGCCACCTAGCGAATATACTACTACCCATACCGCCACCTACCGAGTAAGAGGCCAGGCAGTACGATAGCAACGTGCTTGTTGTTCGACTGGCGAACCTCCATCTTGTTAACGCAGACTGTCCTCTTTGGAGATGACTGACTCTCTGTCAGCGATTTGTCGCTGTCCTGACTGCTTGTGCTCGAGCGCCGACGCCGGAAGTTCTTCAGGAAACTCATAATTGGCAGTCGCTCCAACTTCGCTGTAACGAAGCACATCACAGACCCTCCGTACATTTTGCACAAGCAAGGGACAACAAGAAAAAAACGTATAGAGGATGGCGAAGAAGCACTAAACATAATGTAATATATTATAATATATATATATATATATATATATATATATATATATATATATATATATATATATATATACGTCCCCAGGACGTCGGAACAGGTAAAATGTAATTAGTTTCGCTTAACAATATTTTGTGAGGTAGGTGAAAACAGACAGCGCACAGATAAAAAAGAATGTTAATGCGCTATTTAATAGTTAGTATCCACAGTTTTAGTATCTTCGTGGAATTTCGTATTTCCTATTCAATACATCTTAGTTTTCTTAGAATATAATGAACAAATAAATAGCTAGGATTACTAAACAGACTATAGGTGCACCATTTGAGAAAAACAGCGTATAAATGTACAAAGTGGCAACACGTGTACGTACGTTCGTGCGTGTGCGAGTTTCTTCAAATCAAGGCATCTGTAAAACAAAGACAACCTTCAACATGTATGTCGGCTTCGTTTCCGAATTCTACAATAATCTTGCGAAAATATAATTGTTCTACACATTATTAAACTAATGTTACGTCATACTAATAATTAAACCTGCTCAATATAATAGAAGCAAATATTACAATAGATGAAAACAGGAGAAACAACAGCCAGCAGACTCAACATGTCACGTGAGAGCAGCTGGTCGATGTCCACAACACAAATGCGTCACCGATGTGAAGCAAACGACGATAATAATTAACCCAGCATGATTAAGACAAAACGGAGGCCATTCTAAATAGATGTGACGTAGACTGTTGCAATCTCCAGGGATGTGTGTATATATAAGTTTAAAGACACTGGACAACAATCTTTAATATCTAATGGGTATTTGACAGATGCGTGAAACGCCCGATTCCTATGGAAATAAAAAATCGCGGCAGAATAAGAAAAATCAACAGAAGGCGGAAGATTGAGGAAAGGGAAGAGTTAAGGAGGCAAGCTGGTGTTGTCAGCCCTACGTTGTGTCTGGGTGAGAATAATGACAAGCAATACGAAAAGGTCATCTTAAAACCAATCAAACATAATCCAAAACAGCACTAACAATATTCCCATGCGAAAATGAAGCACAATTACGGGAATACATAACTTGATAAAAAGCGAAGATTATATAGTATTATCGATAACTTAGCCAAATGCTATTTAAAAACAAAACGCTGAAGTACTGCCGGAGCGCTTCCTTTGGGTAATTACCAAACAAACAGAATAAGTCGGTCCCCGGGAAACAAGAGTAATATTATTACAGCATTGGGAATTGCGCCACAGTCCCGTCGACAGGGCCATATCAGCTGAAACTGCTGAATATATTTGCACAGCCAGGGACTTCTGACATTTATCCGCCTGTCCTAAACGAAATGACAGACACTATAAATATTGCCGCTATCTGTCATATTCAAGACGTCAGTGACAGCCAACTGTCTGCACAAGATGGCGCATATAGGCTGTGTCCAAACCAGACGAAGTACATGTTTGCAGTAATGACAACTCCAAAGTCCAGCCACACATACCAGAAACCAATTAACAAAGCCAATATTATTATTTTGTTCTCTTTAATGAATCCAGAAAATACGTGTATGCAGTGAAGACTGAAAAGAGCAGCATAGACTACATAAATAGCTGTATTATGATTTATTTGTTACATAGTTACATAAATATATATATATATATATATATATATATATATATATATATATACATAAATACGTATAACAAATAATGTATATAGATATAAAATAACATATATTATACATATATATATATATATATATACCAAATAACTTAATAAATTATATATATATATGTATATATATATATAATATTTATGTAAATATATCGCACGCTAAGTTTGGACTGTTTTTCTTTCAATGCACCATGGCGCCGCGTTCATTTGGCCTTTTTCGATGAACGCTTATTTCCCTTCGCCATTGACGTGTGTTTTGTCAATTAACGATACTTTAGAGAAAACAAAATGATGGTTACTTACATATATTGATGCGTTTTCGACATGCACGTCTTTGCTACATGAACGAACTGTAATGTGCTACAAGGATTGACTAGGCATATGACATAATTCATATATGTTGAACATGTGGGCATATGGTCAAGTATTGTCGGCAGCCAGCAAGCAAAGCGAGTGACCAAACGTCTAATGAACCGTA
>JAODUO010000947.1:25000-27500 GCA_025642075.2 Ridgeia piscesae
AATTAGAATACGTTTGACTTTCTCCGTATTGCCGTTTGCAGCATGTCGATGTGTGTTACAAACGTTTGCATGTTTTGTATAAACATATTTCGTAAAGTAAATCATCTGTTGACCTGATGAGATGATTATTAACGACCCGACTGCAAGAGCCCAAGATAAAATTGAGGAATGAAGATCACCAACCAATGTCCACCGCGGCGCCCATTAATCAACCTCCACCTTATGTACAACTGCCGAGAGAAATCGAATACATTCGGAAGGGAGGCGTAGAGAGGGTGAAACGATATGGACGTGGAAAACAGGGACAGCGACCGCCCGTGGTGGGGAACTGAATGCTTCCAGAGTTCATATTAATCGTGTCATAAGTGTGTTTGGAAATGACGGATATATGAATAATAATTTCGTTAAATAAAGCGAACTGCCATAAAGGATGTTAATAATATACTTACAACACCAATAACCCAAACGAACGAAATCCTTTTTTATTTCTAATATTAATATTGTTATCAAAAACCGAAAAATCAAAACTTATGTACGGTTACAAGGATGGTAACACTTCATACGCAAACATCTACCATGCACAAAACACAAACTTGTAATAAAATACTATAATATGTTTTCATTCAAATGTACGTATTTCCACTAACCAACTTACGCCTAGCCAACTAAAAATCACACCGTCTGCACAGACGACATCACGATTTGCCGCTTCCCGTGATATAACTTCACAACAATCGCAACACAAATGTAGTGGGACGCTAGGGCACAGCTGGTAAAACATCGCTCTGTCAAAGTAGACATTCCGTGTTCGAAACCCCTTGCTCCATTCCGTTCACCCTACGTTGCTCCAGTTCCATAGTTGGATAAACAAATACCGTGTTTCCGGTAATGGTGGATGTGATGTAACAACAATCTTTTCACACTAATTGCAGCATGGCTAAACATGGCCGTAGAAGTCGAGATAGGGTCAAATTCTGCCGGAGAGTAAAGTATCAAGTGTGCTATGACGGGAGAAAAGTAAACTTAGGTTTTTATATAGCGCAATGTATAATACTCCGGATTGCTCAAAACGCTTTACACTTTATTTCCTGGCAGACCTGTTCAATCGAATTCCATCTTGACTTCTCCGTAAAGCATTCAGCTATACTGCCATTAACGCGCGAAGACTATTTTTACACAAATATCCACCAGTGTCTACAACCAGGTACTCACTGATAGTGCTGATTAAACGGGAACAGTACAGAACAAACTTGCCCAAGATTTGACACGGCAGCGCAGGATTCGAACCCGGATACTCTTAACCGAGAGTCGGAAGCCATAGCCACCGCCTATTGCCCTCCTGGATACCGCGCTATGTAAGAACTTACCTTCTGTTTACCTGCTTGGGCAACGACCGTTGTGAGCATCAACTGTTACCGGCCTGCGACGGCATCGACCGGTCCGCGCACACGGGAGACACAAGTCCGATCCATCGCTGAATCAGAGCCCGTAGCGCGTGCTGGTCGTTCGTGTGGATGGTGGTCGACGGAGATGCTGCGGAGTCGTGACCAGGGACACTGCCATCGATTGATTTTCCGTGTCTGCATCCTAGCTTGGTGATCGCGGCACGTGACATCTGTCAGATTTATTCACGGGGCTTTATTTTGCGTTGCGAGAACAGTTCTGGCGGCGATTTTTCATGCCGACAATCGTAAACACGTCCCGTCAACGCGTTGCTAAACCGACCGGAGAACTAATCGTGATACAGCCACTGCAGCGGGCTTAAACAACACCCGACATCAAAGTGTCGCATTCCTTTAATCATCAGACACTAGTTTATAGATTGGCGACCAGCCCCGTGCTATTTCCAGTGCAGTAGTTGGCGGTTTTGTGTCATATTGTGTGTCATCATTTGTGTAGTAATTCTTGTTTGTGGTTAGACGGAACTTGGACGATCACCCACATTAAATACATACACACAATCACGCATGTCCGCACACACGCACATACACACACGTACAAACGCACGCACAACCTAACAAGATGTTTGACGAAACTTTAGGACTGGGTGTATTTTCAGTTTTCTTTTTTCTTTTAACACGCTGTAATGTTGATACCTGGTACGTATAGTTCCTTCTACCAACGTAAGGCCATTATTAAAACGCAAAGAAATTTAGTTTTACTTGAATAGGTTTCGTTTTACTGCTTAATAATTACACATTTAATAAGATACCAAAGAAATCACACACAAACAACAAGTTACAAATTCTATTAATTTTAAATTAAATCGAAACGTATTCAAGCAAAAAAAAATGTCTTTGAGTTTTAATAATGACCTTACGTTCGTAGACGACCGAACGACCGAACGACCGAACGACCGAACGACCGAACGACCGAACGATCGAACGATCGAACGACCGAACGACCGAACGACCGAACGACCGAACGACCGAACGACCGAACGACCGAACGATCGACAGTCCGAACGACAGACTAAATCGACGAAACTGTCGGGAGCGCT
>JAODUO010000947.1:32500-35000 GCA_025642075.2 Ridgeia piscesae
CAATACGAGATGGGAGACAGGGAGGTTGCGGGATAGGAGGGAAGCAATGACATATATGAAAGGGTTGTGCAGTTGGAGGGACGTAGGCTGGACGGATGTTGGGATAAGACGTAAATGGCGGACTGGGGGCGAGAGAGAGGAAAAGAGAGGTAGAGAGTGAGTAGCGGACGTGTGGGCAAACGGGTGGACGGAACAATACATATACATACAAGCAGACTGAATGAGTGAGTGGGTGGGAGGGTGAGTGGTGGTGGTGGTGGTGGGTGGTGGTGGTGGTGGTGGTGGTGGTGGGGAGTGGTGGGTGGGTGGGTGGGTGGGAGGGTGGTGGTGGTGGTGAGTGGGTGGTGGTGGTGGTGGTGAGTGATGAGGGGGTGGTGGTGGGTGAGTGGTGGTGGTGAGTGGTGGGTGGGTGGGTGGGTGAGTGAGTGAGTGAGTGAGTGAGTGAGTGAGTGGGTGGGTGAGTGAGTGAGTGAGTGAGTGAGTGAGTGGTGAGTGGTGAGGGCGAGGAGCGAGCCGAGCGAGCGAGCGAGCGAGCAAGCAGGCGGCGAGCCGACGAGCGATACGACCGGACCGACCGACCGCCGACCGACCGACCGACCGACCGACCGACCGACCGACCGACCGACCGACCGACCGACCGACCGACCGACCCACCGACCCCCCCGCCGCCGACCGACCGACCGACCGACCGACCGACCGACCGACCGACCGACCGACCGACCGACCGACCGACCGACCCACCGACCGACCGACCGACCGACCGACCGACCGACCGACCGACCGACCGACCGACCGACCGACCGACCGACCACGCCGCCGACCGACCGCCGCCGACCGACCGACCGACCGACCGACCGACCGGCCGACGGCCGACCGCCGACCGACCGACGACGACCGACCGAGGGCCGACCGACCGACCGACCGACCGACCGACCGACCGACCGACCGACCGACCACCGACCCCGAGACCGACCGACCGACCGACCGACCGACCGACCGACCGACCGACCGACCGACCGACCGACCGACCGACCGACCGACCGACCGACCGACCGACCGACCGACCGACCGACCGACCGACCGACCGACCGACCGACCGACCGACCGACCGACCGACCGACCGACCGACCGACCGACCGACCACGACCGACCGACCGACCGACCGACCGACCGACCGACCGACCGACCGACCGACCGACCGACCGACCGACCGACCGACCGACTGAGAGATGTCACAAACAAGTTGGCGACACCCTTTCAACACACCATGCACCTGTACAGTCAGAAACCCGTCGTCGCCAGAAGTCCAATATAAAATCTGCGCGTCTGTCTACAACTATAAATCTTGGGCAGAGAATGCAGAAGTATCCGCGGCTCGTTTCGTCTCGTCGGTCTGTGGACAGGCGAAGTAATAGACGAGACGGTTGGAGTGGTGATGCATGACAGACCGCGGCGGCCGCTGAGTCAACGCCTTTCTGCGCAAGCCGCCTGCTCCGTTGTGATAATGCACACGACAAAGGCGATTCAAGCCGCTGAGTCCTTTGATCATCTTTCGAATGATTCACATTTCTACAGGTGTCCCATACGGGTCTCAATCGTGGTGGACGTGAATAACTTTACTCACTACATAGTTAATTGAATCGCCGTTTGCCCACGGGTCCTGCCGGGTCCGTCGATTAATTCACATCTGCCGAGCCGCTCACAGCGCACTGCGGGACGGAATAACATAAATATATCAGGTTCGCCAAGGTATCGACGTGGTGATGGTTCCATCGCAACTGTTTCGAAACGGGATACTATAACTTTCGCTGCTTATTGACTGACATCGAAAACACTGTTTGGCAAATGGCACCACTAATGACAGACCCGCTAGCGAAACAAGTGTCTTAATTCTTTATCAAGGTTAGTTCAACAGCCAATACAAAGAGTATCAATAGTACACACATGAAAAGATGAATAGGATTTGGAAAAGGAGCAACAACTCTTAGAAAACGAAATTAAAGGAAGTGACAGAGTTGTTGTTCTTTTATTTCACACCATTTCAAAGATCATATTTATCCACCTCCGAACCATCTTCTCCTTCTTTTCCTGTTTGTTCTTCTTCGACCTCGTCGTCTTCGTCTTATTCTGGACTGGTCATCTTTCACAATATGCCTCAAATTAGCATCTGCCTATAAACGTAACTAATATGTCAAGAAGATAAGACAACACAACAGAGACAGTGCGTTACAGAGTCAATGACAATTACACAATTCATGCCAATAGCTCACAGTCTCGACGACACAGACTTGTTGTAGCTAGACCATCAGCACGGTTCCCCGTTCATTCATATCTTAGGGTGGTGAGATGGTTACGATTCGCAGGTGCTTACTTTGCGGCTGCTTTCTTGTATATTATGCAGAAGGTGCCATTGTGTACGCCGGAGAACCCTTGAACAACGTGTCAAGGTGTTGACGCCCACACCTTTGGTGGACGTTTGGACTACGGAAGCCCTCACGCT
>JAODUO010000947.1:40000-55000 GCA_025642075.2 Ridgeia piscesae
TTATTCGCGTGTTGTTGTGACGTTTATTCACGTATTGTTATGACGTTTATCTATATGTTGCTATGACGTTTATCTATATGTTGCTATGACGTTTATCTATATGTTGCTATGACGTTTATCTATATGTTGCTATGACGTTTATCTATATGTTGCTATGACGTTTATCTATATGTTGCTATGACGTTTGTCTATATGTTGCTATGACGTTTATCTATATGTTGCTATGACGTTTATCTATATGTTGCTATGACGTTTGTCCGCATGTTTCTATGACGTTTATTCGCAAGTTGCATTGTATCATAAGTCTATAATATTAATTTCTTTATTTATAATAAGAAAGTTATATATTTTTTTAAATCAATGAGCAATTCTGTGCCGTTTTATACAATTACTTTCATCCTTTAAAACTTTGCTTCCAAACGAGAACTATGTAAATGTCAGACAAATGTTATTGACTCTGCATACTGAAAATGGACGCCATCCAGAAGAATGAAGTCAGGACGACCAAAGACAACATGGCGGACGACAGTAATGGCGCAGCTGGAAGCGATGGGGTTGTCGTGGGGCGAGGCGCTGGCCGCAGCGAAGGACAGGACCCTGTGGAGGAACATTGTTGTAGCCTTGTGTCCCACTGGGGATGAAAAGGATAAGTATACTGAAAATACTATCGATAACAAACATGCTCGTCTTCTAGTTAATATCTTAAGTGCCGTGAAAGTAATGTAAATGACGTAGTTCCAAGTACAGTTATTTATAGTAACATTCATCTTCAGAAACTACTCATTCAAAGCGCAGTAAAAGTGCGAAATGAGTAGTACCGTTGTATATATCGACAGCCCGATATTCACCGTAATCTGTTCTCGCGTATTGAAGGACACATTGAAAATGCCGGATAACGTCGGGTGCATTGTATCCGCCATATGGCGCCCAACATTAGTGCCACGGAGCACCCGAAGGCAGGGCGTTTTGTTCCCAAGGGATGGTAATTCCCGTGCCTGGGAGGCGACTGTCCCTTTGGTTTCGCTGCAGTGAACCGTCCCCGCTTAAAATGATGAATATCGCGTGGGCGGATGACAGATGTCGTCACGTCTGACGTCATTTCCGGGACTACGGCCACAATTGATTGATGTCAATATGTTTTCCTCATTTGAATTTGCAATTAGATGGTTTTGGTTGCCATGATCTCAAAGTCAAACATTTTACAACGGCCAGGTTAGATTAATAAAAAACCTCCTCTATTCGATAGTTTAAGCAAGTTTCATAAACGTTGCGAAAAGACATACCTGCACAATGCGAGTATCGTGCGTGCTAACTGGTTTGTGTAAGTTTTATATGTAGTTTTGTTATGATCATCAAACAAACCATTAAGTTATTGAATTCTTGCTCATTAAATAGTTTTATTATATTTTTTAATAAATAAAGTTTTGTTGACGCCGAAATCGTTTTGTTTTAGTAAATTACTAGAGGTAACTATCAAAATCAATCCTCTTGCCCACTTGAATAAATATTTTGTAGTAACATGCTACATAGTCATCACAGAATCGGGTTGATAATGGACTAGACCAGTTGACGAAGCAAATTTGAAGATAAAGTATTGTCTTTTTGACAATGTCTCAACTTCGTCATCGTGTTTCGTTCTGTTCATACAAAATGTCACTGTTTGCACCGCACGAGTTGTATGTTTGTGTATACTATTGTATACTACATCGATGTATAGATGTGCATGCATACAATCACATGCGTTAAACGGACGGCAACGTGCAGCTTACACGGGCGGCAACGTGCAGCTTACACGGGCGGCAACGTGCAGCTTATACGGACGGCTACGTGCAGCTTATACGGACGGCTACGTGCAGCTTACCCGGACGGCAACGTGCAGCTTATACGGACGGCTACGTGCAGCTTATACGGGCGGCAACGTGCAGCTTATACGGACGGCTACGTGCAGCTTACCCGGACGGCAACGTGCAGCTTATACGGACGGCTACGTGCAGCTTACCCGGACGGCAACGTGCAGCTTATACGGATGGCTACATGCAGCTTATACGGGCGGCAACGTGCAGCTTATACGGACGGCTACGTGCAGCTTACACGGGCGGCAACGTGCAGCTTATACGGACGGCTACGTGCAGCTTATACGGGCGGCAACGTGCAGCTTATACGGACGGCTACGTGCAGCTTACACGGACGGCAACGTGCAGCTTACACGGATGGCTACGTGCAGCTTATACGGGCGGCAACGTGCAGCTTATACGGACGGCTACGTGCAGCTTATACGGGCGGCAACGTGCAGCTTATACGGACGGCTACGTGCAGCTTACACGGGCGGCAACGTGCAGCTTATACGGACGGCTACGTGCAGCTTATACGGGCGGCAACGTGCAGCTTATACGGACGGCTACGTGCAGCTTACCCGGACGGCAACGTGCAGCTTATACGGATGGCTACGTGCATCTTATACGGGCGGCAACGTGCAGCTTATACGGACGGCTACGTGCAGCTTACACGGGCGGCAACGTGCAGCTTATACGGACGGCTACGTGCAGCTTATACGGGCGGCAACGTGCAGCTTATACGGACGGCTACGTGCAGCTTACACGGGCGGCAACGTGCAGCTTATACGGACGGCTACGTGCAGCTTACCCGGACGGCAACGTGCGAGCACGCCTGCTGTTTATCTGCCTGCTTGTTTTTACTGGCCAACAACCAGATAACTATCTCTTTGTCTGCGTGAAATGAAACATGAAACAAAAAGTCCGTTCTGGCATCGGTTAGACGACATGTCAGTATGAGTGCTCGTCTTAAACCAGTGAAGCGTGTCGTTTTAAGTTACGCAATACGTAGAAAAACTCTTACGACATTACGGACACCAATGGCGTGTCAGTTTCGATCTACGTTCATGCACTTGAATTGTCACACACCGTTGTAATGAAACACGGGGGCAATTACGTGTCTAAATGTGCAAATCAGACAAGACTATTACCTGCACTAAACAGCTGGTTACACGACAATACGATGCTTTTATAACCAGTTTCAATTGCTCGCTTGTTCGGTTACACAGGACTATACTTAGCACGGCCACATGTTGCATGTTCTCAACTGAACAAAAAAGTCATATTTCCGACACGGTAGAGGCAAACTAGTCAAAACCTCGAATACATTAGCCGTGTTTCCTTACGCTTTAAAGGTAATGGAATGCACACGACAAAGACGTGAGTGGCACATGCAGCAACAACTAGTTTCGGTATAATGAAAACTCATTTGTTAAATTTACGACTCGAGATCTCATCGTGTTGAATATGTTCAGACAACCTTTATTGAAATAGAGAGGATCCAGGTGTGTTTAATTAACCTGTAAAATATTATAGCTATACATCGCAATTTCTTTGTTAAATTAATAAGTGAGACGGACAGAGAGAGATAAGGGGAGAGAGCGAGATAGGGAGGGAGAGATGGAGAGATGGAGTGTGAGAAGGAGAGAGGGAGAGAGGGAGAGAGGGAGAGAGGGAGAGAGGGAGAGAGGGAGAGAGGGAGAGGGGAGAGGGGAGAGGGAGAGGGGAGAGGGGAGAGGGAGAGGGAGAGGGGGAGAGGGGGAGAGGGGAGAGGGGGAGAGGAGAGGGAGAGGGGGAGAGGGGGAGAGGGGGAGAGGGGAGAGGGGGAGAGGGGAGAGGGAGGAGGGAGAGAGGGAGAGAGGGAGAGAGGGAGAGAGGGAGAGAGGGAGAGAGGGAGAGAGGGAGAGAGGGAGAGAGGGAGAGAGGGAGAGAGGGAGAGAGATAAAGAGACAGACAGTCAGACAGCCAAACAGCCAGACAGCCAGACAACTAGACAGCCAGACATCCAGACAGCCGAACAGCCAGACAGCCGGACGGCTGGACGGCCGGACAGCCAGACAGCCAGACATAAGACAGGAGGGTGGTACGAACGGATAGAGAAGAAGCCAGCATGAGCACGAGAGAAGAGAAATTTGGCGAACTGTGAAGTTATCGCTAATGTTACAATAACAAACACATCAGAATGTTAAAAACACAACACTGAAGTAGTGACGAGAGGGCTACGTTCTCTTGTAGTCCTGTGTGGTAACCAGGTGTTCTCTCGAATGCCATCTACAAGAAACACCACAATCTTCACTTCGTTTCCTCCTCAACTACAGAACCTCTCGCTACGCCCCTCCCCCAATAACTCCCAAACTCCCCACGCCTATCAACCATTCCCTCTAGTCTGAACACCCTCTTTGTTGGCACTACCTACAGCGCGCATGCGCACACGCTTGATTGTTTCCCGACAGACCGTCCGTTAGCGAAAACTTTAGAAATCGCCCAACCCCTCATAGACGCCCGCGGCTATTCTTTTCGATAAAATTAGATCAAGCCGCGCGAGCCTGCGCGAGCGAGTGAGCGAGTCAGCACGGAGCTAGTGTACGCCAGAGAGCGTTGCCGAGTGGTAGTTGGCAGCAGTGGTGGTCGCTGACCGGTTATGTCTGCCAAGTGTCGGCTCGTATGGGATGTTACCGTGGCTCTACTATGGGATTACTTGTAGATGATACACCAGTCGGGATGTTTGGCTGGCTGCTGATGTTAGCGTGCTGTTGGATGCAGCCGATACACGGTGAGTACGGTAGTTGTGCAAGCGGGGTTGACGCCGAGTTGGTGCCGTCTCGCTTAAGCGCGTCGAGCAGTTTACGGTTAACGCTGAGCGCGAGTCAGTGCTGTGTTTACTAATAGTGAACACGAGGACGCCGGTGTATTCATGTGTCTGTGTATGAGTGCGATAGCATCTGATCTTACTGCCACGTGGGCGGGGCTGCTGTCGTCTTTGACTTTGAAGTTACAGAGATATCAATGTTGATGACAATTTTGCTAATATAATGACAGCTACGCTGATACGATAGTTACCAGCGCGACTGGCCCGCGGCGCATACAGACGAATAGGGCTGCGAACATGTCTCACGGTGTTTAGTAGTGAAGGGTGTTATTATGTGGCATGTAAAGTATTTTAGCAAAGGTATGTTAAACATGCCCAGTTTTTTGTTAGAGGAAATGTTGACATCTTTGCGTTTAAATCATCCACGGTGGTACATATTGATAAAGTGATAACGAGTAGATGTCGTACTAACAAACTATGGGGACAGGGAGACTGATTGAGTTGAATAATTGTCAAATACCACAACCACCCACCACCCACCCACCACCACACAACACACACACACACACACACACACACACACACACACACACACACACACACACACACACACACACACACACACACACACACACACACACACACACACACACACACACACACACACACACACACATCACCGTTATGCTATCAGTTATACATAAGACCCGATGGTCCTCTCGTACCCTGCCCCACCCCCTTGCGCTTACCCGCAGCCTCCGACTGAACGTTTACTTGAGCGACAATTCTACCCCGTCTCACGTGTCGGAAGCCTGTCTCCTGTCCGCTCGCTAATCACCCCACGACTCCCTGACGGCCATAAAATCCTCACAGACACCCTACCGGGTTACCCGTGCGTGGTACTTACAGGGGCGTTGACGAGTTCGACCATAGACGGGGTGACACCCTCGTGTGACACCCCCACTGTGCCGGCCGCTCGACGTGGCTAATGAGACGCCCTCTACTGCTGGAGGTGTCCGAATAGAAACACGCACACCTGTCCTCAGAGTTCCTAAAGAATTCAGCGCACTCGAAAGCCAGAACTGTACTACTTGTGTCAGAAAGTGTGACATATCATCTTATGTGACTTTCCCCTAGCTAAACCGAACGGTTGTTCAGTTTCATTGGCATGCGGCTGATATTTCAGTTTGTTAGTCAGATCACGCCCAACTGCTCAAGTTGACTCGGGGAAATGCTCAACATTTCTGGTCTCCGATCCCCTTTGGTAGTTCTGTAGCTGCGGACCTGAATGATTATAAAACATCGTTAAACTGCAACAGCAACATCCGACATCGATGTGGACTTCGTGTTTTCTCGACGATCTCCCCAGCTGGAGAGGGGTTCAACCTCCTCTCCCCCTCCTCCACTCACACTGGGTCGACGAACCCGGTCAGAAAACAAAGTCTCCGCTAATGCAAAAACCTGTTTTTGACCACCGTAAATCGCCATAAAGCCGCGGTCACTCGCACGATTTATCGCGACCCGGTGTCGTTTGAAGTTACCGAGGACACGGCCGTTGAGCTGAGTGTGAGGTGACGGGCCGTGTACACATAGGGCTGACAGGGGTCTACGGTGTCGTTCCCAGGGGAAGGATCGGGAGGGTTCCAGTCCCGAACCATGGGAATTGTAGCGCCGTATTGTGGCTAGGACTGAGAGCCTGTGGCGCTACATGTACAGACAGCTGAGTTAATTATGGCGACTTACGTTAATGTCAACACATGGTATCGCCAGTGTCTTCGTTCGCCGTCTCTTCTCGTGTGCCTCTTATAACGGCTTAACACTGCTTCCTCGTCTGGTTTAACTGACCACAATTCAGGTTTTTGTTGCATCCACATGTGAAATGTGTGATCAGTCTCAATCATACATGCCTCTGTTTTAATACAGACCGTGCGCACATCTGTGATGTCTTGGGGACACTGGCTCTTTATGTTATAGCATTGATTGGTTTTAAGTTGTTCTGTTTGAACTTGTATTGTACACCCTAATTTATTTATTTAGCTTAGCTTATCTATTTATCTTAGCTTATTTAATTATTTATCTTAGCTTATTTAATTATTTATGTTAGCGTTATTATTTATCTTAAGTTATTTATTTAATTTACGTAATATGTTTAGTCAACTCGTCATGTTAATGTCAAGCTGTTTCATTGGCATTTAATATTTATAAAGCGCTATATTACGAAACCGAATTATTATTATTCCAATTATCAAAAATGTGAATTTAGCATGCGCTGTGGCAAAGTAGGTAAAGCGTCGGACATACAATCGCGAGAACATGGGTTCGAGTCATGAGCCACCGTGACGTGACAAACGCTGGACAAGAATTTGTTCACTCTACGTTAATTTATCTAGGAACAATAGCATTTATTCATAACACCCGTCTACAATATAGGTCTAAAGTGACATTTTATGTACTTGATTTAGTAAAATACGCTTAAATATTACGTTAATATGCACAATAAATAAATCCCTGGACTCGAGCAAAGCCTTCCTCGAGACAACTACGTGTGCAACATTCCTTACGCGGCGGTAGCAATGCACGCTGTTATAAGACTCGTATTTACAGACATGGCGATTGCATAATACACATCGACCGAGAAATAAAGCAATGTGAATGCGACTAATTGAAAGCGATCGCAATTAAACTAAGCCTGAATGATCTGCGAGCATGCTGATTACCGTCTGAGCGCGCTCATTCAAGTGCATAGCCCGGCTCATTTTGTCAGATGACGCGAAAGAAGCTAATTACGCGAGGCACTAATTAGCGCCGAGAGAGTCGTCATTAGGTCAACCGCAAGCCAACTGTGCCAATCTGGGGAAGCGCGTTATGTACGCGGCGCGATTCATAAGTCTGTAATCTGTTATAGATTTCTGATTAAAATTTCCCATGCGATGAAAAAGCGGGTGTTTGACGTTTGACCTTCGTCTCTACGCGGCTGTGTTTCTGATTATTATAAAGTAATTATGGTTAACGTGATTTAACAGACTGGTCATCCATATACTAAACAGTATGCGGTCCGTGTGGCGTGCAATTCGACCGTTGTGGGTTTGAGTGCAATTATATTCAGTGCGCGCGTGGAAAAGTACTGTGTGAAAGAAAAGAAAAGTGTGTGTGTGTGTGTGTGTGTGTGTGTGTGTGTGTGTGTGTGTGTGTGTGTGTGTGTGTGTGTGTGTGTGTGTGTGTGTGTTTGTGTGTGTGTGTATGTTGTGTGTGTGTGTTGTGTGTGTGTGGTGTGTGGGTGTTGCGTTGTGTTTGTGTGTGTTTGTGGTGGTGTGTGTGTGTGGTGTGTGTGTGTGTGTGTGTGTGTGTGTGTGTGTGTGTGTGTGTGTGTGTGTGTGTGTGTGTGTGTGTGTGTGTGTGTGTGTTGTGTGTGTGTGTGTGTGTGTGTGTGTGTGTGTGTGTATTTGTGTATGTATTTGTATTGTTTGTATGTCTATTGTATGGCGTGTGCGTGTCCGGATTTATGTTGTATAATTATGTGTATTACTTACACACATACGTACGTTCACACGTGCATACACGTCCGTACACCACACAACGTACGACGCCCCACGACCTTCGTGCCAGCCACTACCCTCTCTAGAGGACGTTCTTCTGTCATCACCTCTAACCACCATGCTTGACCACCACCATTGACCTCGCACCCAGACCAACTGAATACAGATGCCACCAGTCAGCCGCGTTGATAAGGGTCGGCTTTAATAATTGCGACTGGCGAGCGGAGCCGGACATCGGACAGTTATTATCTCGTCAGCGTCCACGTGTCGTCACGCGTCGTTTGCGATAGTTACCACACCACAGTTGACCAGTCCAGACGCCGACGACAGCCGTTTAACATTAGTGGGGTCGTTATGGCAGGCACGAAAATGACATCGGACGTTAGTGTCAATTGCGATGGATGACCGTTATCATTCGGCAATGTGTTCATTAACTCAGTGTTACCCACAGGCGCCTGGTAAAGTATATAATTTTATATACAACGACACGATGTATAAATTAAAAAAATCTTTCCTTCGAAAATGAACGGTGAACAGTTACGAAGCTGATTAAACTCCACAAAACGTAAAACACGACTTCAAAGTATCATTTGCTACACGCGTTTTTCTCCCTAAAGCTCTGTACACTTTTCATCATTCCACGTCCTCATCCCAAACTTCAAAAACAGTAGATTTGAATATGTTATCACAACAGCAGAACTTGCATGTCTAACATACGTAGTTTTGTTTAAGTTTGCATGTTGGGAAGAAGAAAATAGCAGAGTTATTTTTGAAACAATGAGATATTCAGTATAATAATGAGTCAAATAGCATGTCCATGTAACAAAAATAATTCAGACATAATACAGTCATGTGCAATCGCTATTTTATATTCGAGTATGTCATAAGTGTTTAATTTAAACTGGGTTTACTTGTGTCATACACATATCATAGCTTATACTCAAAGGCGTTCTTAATAGTGTTATATCCGCAGTTTGCACGTGAATTACTACGACAACAAATTCATTTTCTTACGTACTTTATGTCTCTCCTGTAAATAGAAACGATTTTCTTCTCAGTAAAATTAAACAACCCCATACTTCGTCATCCCGCCAATTGCTAGCCTACATAAAATAACTTGACAAGAGTGTGAAAAGATAATTGAAATCCGAGCCTAGAAACATGTACAGAGCCTGTTTGGGGGCAATTCTTCCAATTAGTTATCGTATCCCCGTGGCATCCAATCACCCGTATAAATTTCAAATAAAGGTTATTTAAGACGCGACAGATGCCGTATTTGAGCACGATCGACCGACCGTCATGGCTGACGGGTCGTGTTTGGTCGAGTGGCGTTAATCAAAGTATGACCTAACCCGATACAACGGACCCGGCGCTGGGGAAACACTTCTCGCTCACACAGCCTTCAATCTGTCCATTGTCGGCACCGGACAAAGCCGTATCTCCTCCGTTGTTTGGCGGCCTTTGTAGCCCGTGGCACGGCACCGACATCACATCCCACGAGGACGCACTTCAATGCAGCGGATACCGCTTAGAATTAGATTTATTCAAAATTAAGTAAATTAGGCGCCGTAACGATTGTCGGCATAATAGGCGAGGAGGAGGGTTGAGGGTGACGGGTTCCACCCCTCCCCTTGCCGCCGGGGCTTTGGCGAATCCCCGTGCCCTGTTCGATGGTCCCGGTAAGCGTGAAATAAATGCCGACTTCAAACGGAAACGATGCAGCTAATTTGACGCCAATTAGCACCGTGTCGGTGTGCAGCGGTATTGATGTTGACATCAGGACACCTATTGGGACGTCCTAAGGCGCTTTTCATCTCACGTTTATCTCCGCTCACACGACTGATTAAAATGGGTAATCCTCATTTGGTATAAAGTATTTGTGTAGGTTTTTATGAAGTTACAATAGAATCCTCCGATCCGTATGTCCATTTAGCGTGCCTAGTGGCTACCTGCAAAGCAGAAGAGTGACGTTAACTATTTTTAATTTGTATAGTAAACTCACGAGCTTTAGTGAACACAATTGAAAGGTGCGCGGTTCGAAACACTGAGAGAACGTGACGTCACATAAACCTCGTATAAATCGTTCTTTGCTAACATAAACGAATCGTTTTGGAATATAATTTTCTGACCATCGGCTTCTTCTCGCTGTGACGTCCAATCTCATAAAAGCTGGCGGATAATGTAAATAAGTCAAGGCGAAAAGACTTGCAATGACATATAAAGAAATGTTACAAAAACAAATTGAAGCAGCCCAAATTGTCTAAATGATTGAACGAGAAAAACAACACACTCTGCAAGCAGTGAACGAGATTAATCTGGCGGTGCGGTGCGTGTGTTTTCGTAATATTTATCTACTGAGGCTTGAATGTACTCGATAGAATTCATGCTGAGTATTTTCGGCCGCATAAAAGCCTACTTATATGTGTAGAGCGCAATGGCTCAGGGGTAGAGCTTCGAGCTCTCGACTACTGGTACTAAAACCTTGGGCAAGTTTTGTCATTTTACATTGCTCCAGTTCACTCAGCTGTATAAATCAGTACCTGGCTATAGACAGTGGTGGATATGTGTACGAGCAGCCATCGTGCATTAATTGTAGCATATGGCTGGATGCTTTCCAGAGATGCCGCGATGATGTCTGAATGAACAGGTCTGTCAGGGAAATAAACTCTAAAGCGCTTTCAACAGTCCTAATGACTGGATACTGCGTTATATAAGAACTTGCCTTCTTTGACTTATATGTGTAATTTATTTTCAGTTCAACACTTCAGCACGATGTCTTCATCCTTTTCTTTGTGGTGTTGCAGTCTTGTCTTTGTGGTGTTGTAGTCTTATCGTTGTGGTGATGCAGTCTTGTCTTTGTGGTGTTGCAGTCTTGTCTTTGTGGTGTTGCAGTCTTGTCTTTGTGGTGTTGCAGTCTTATCGTTGTGGTGATGCAGTCTTGTCTTTGTGGTGTTGTAGTCTTATCGTTGTGGTGATGCAGTCTTGTCTTTGTGGTGTTGCAGTCTTGTCTTTGTGGTGTTGCAGTCTTGTCTTTGTGGTGTTGCAGTCTTATCGTTGTGGTGTTGCAGTCTTGTCTTTGTGGTGTTGCACTCTTGTCTTTGTGGTGTTGCAGTCTTGTCTTTGTGGTGTTGCAGTCTTGTCTTTGTGGTGTTGCAGTCTTATCGTTGTGGTGTTGCAGTCTTGTCTTTGTGGTGTTGCAGTCTTGTCTTTGCGGTGTTGCAGTCTTGTCTTTGTGGTGTTGCAGTCTTATCGTTGTGGTGTTGCAGTCTTGTCTTTGTGGTGTTGCAGTCTTGTCTTTGTGGTGTTGCAGTCTTATCGTTGTGGTGTTGCAGTCTTGTCTTTGTGGTGTTGCAGTCTTGTCTTTGTGGTGTTGCAGTCTTACCGTTGTGGTGCTGCAGTCTTGTCTTTGTGGTGTTGCAGTCTTGTCTTTGTGGTGTTGCAGTCTTATCGTTGTGGTGTTGCAGTCTTGTCTTTGTGGTGTTGCAGTCTTGTCTTTGTGGTGTTGCAGTCTTGTCTTTGTGCGGACCTGACCTCGACGCGTTGTCGTGCGTGTTACGATACCATTATCTGTTTACCAATCAGCGCAAAACATGTTACGATAAACCAATCCCAAAAAAAAAAAACCCCCCAACGGCTGACCTGATTGTACCGAGCCAGTATAAATATATTAACTCCACTCGTCTTCTGATTCGTTAAGATTTGTGGTGTTGTAGTCTTATCGTTGTGGTGATGCAGTCTTGTCTTTGTGGTGTTGCAGTCTTGTCTTTGTGGTGTTGCAGTCTTGTCTTTGTGGTGTTGCAGTCTTATCGTTGTGGTGTTGCAGTCTTGTCTTTGTGGTGTTGCAGTCTTATCTTTGTGGTGTTGCAGTCTTGTCTTTGTGGTGTTGCAGTCTTATCGTTGTGGTGTTGCAGTCTTGTCTTTGTGGTGTTGCAGTCTTGTTTTTGCGGTGTTGCAGTCTTGTCTTTGTGGTGTTGCAGTCTTATCGTTGTGGTGTTGCAGTCTTGTCTTTGTGCGGACCTGATCTCGACGCGTTGTCGTGCGTGTTACGATACCATTATCTGTTTACCAATCAGCGCAAAACATATAAATAACTCGAATCAGCAACGGCTGACCTGATTGTACCGAGCCAGTATAAATATATTAACTCCACTCGTCTTCTGATTCGTTAAGATTCCTCCGAGTATATAGTTTACCTCCCCAATTACTCTCTCCTGCCAGTATAGCACTCCTTTGTCTTCCGTTAGCCGGCGTTCATGAAGGAACGTTCCGTGAGGAATGTCTCTCGGAAATGACTGCGCCTTGCGACAAATCGACATATATCATGCGAACGGCTTTTGTTAATGTGCGCGTGTCAGCGTTGAAAAGCCTATAAATCACCGTCATGGTCAATGCACGAGCTATTCGTTCGTGCAAATGTTATTGTTGTCGCATGCCTGATCAGACTCGACCACAGCGTCGCCAGAGCTATGTGCCGGATGTGGGATTAGAGCCATTTGTCAAATAAGTGAGGTTGACAGTAATATGCGGAATGACTCGGAGATCGGGTGATATGTCTAGCTATAACGGAGGTGCAGTGGGCCGTGGGTGGATGTTATTGTAACGAGTATGCTGTTAAGACTGTGCGCTCCGTTGAACATGTTGTCATATGATAATAGTTATTTAGATGGAACTGAAGAGCGGCGATGGCGGAAGACATAGGAAAAGGGGGAAAGACGTGACAGGATAGAGAGGGAGAGGGAGAGGGAGAGGGAGAGGGAGAGGGAGAGGGAGAGGGAGAGGGAGAGGGAGAGGGAGAGGGAGAGGAGAGGGAGAGGAGAGGGAGAGGGAGAGGGAGAGGGAGAGGCAGAGGCAGAGGCAGAGGCAGAGGCAGAGGCAGAGGCAGAGGCAGAGGCAGAGGCAGAGGCAGAGGCAGAGGCAGAGGCAGAGGCAGAGGCAGAGGCAGAGGCAGAGGCAGAGGCGGAGAGGAGAGGGAGAGGGAGAGGAGACACACACGCACACGCACAGCAGAGACAGGCAGAGGCAGAGGAAAAGGCATATATAGAAAGAGACAGAGAAAGAGACGGGGTAGACGAGACAAACAGAGACAGCAAGTATGAGTGCATGTGATTCAGTGAATGAGTAATGGAAATGAATAAACCATCGACAAATGTCCTGGTGATAGAGGATACAGGTATATATGCAGTAAGTAAGTACACAGAACGAAATAGGCAGATAGGCAGTAAGTTATTTTGACATACTTCAAAACTAACGACATACAGTTGCATTTCGGTTACATTTACCATTCCGCGTAATTTCCCCGGTTTAGTAGGTCACCGGAATCATGCAACACCCAGGGTAACAACACGAAACAGGCGTGAATCATTGCGTTGTCTGCAACAGGGTCAGAGACCCGGGAGGATTAAGACAGTTCACCACCACGCCACGAGCCCTAGCAGCACGTGTGTAATTAAGCAGCGATCTGCCAAGTTGTAAATCACCGGTGCCGCCCGCTTAATGAACGGACGCGGCGAGTTCGCCATAAAATTGCCCCAATCGTCGTTTGATGTATGACTGGTGCATGTCGGGTAGTGAGTCGGGACATTCCGCCACAGTACGGCGTTGACGTTCGACTTGTTCGCACAGTCAGTCTAGACAACGGCTTGTAGCGTTGATGCCAAGTGGGTGACGAATTATCTGAAGGCCGGTTTAGAAATGTTTTCAATTGCGTTATCCGATCAGCCAGTAAAACCATTTGGATGACGCAACCAACTATGGATGAACTGTATGAATCATACGTAACAGCAGACGTTATAGAAGACAAATCTTACTCATCGCACGAGTGAAAATATCAATGTTGGCGTATGTTGTAAAAAAAATCAAAAACGAACAGAAAGTGTTCAGATGTTATTGTCATAAAATCATCAATATCTTCTACGGTAATTAACATTGTTTGGAATATTTATTTTGCACATTTTGCCTCCATACATAGACATTCAAATTGTCAAAGAAGGTGAATAGTACCATACTACGCCCTGGTACATGGCACATGGGATTGGTTCCGTTTGCAGTCTCACGCAGGCGTCAAAGCGGAGGCTGAATTAGCCAAGCTCAATAATGGTTTCTACACATGCTGTGACTCAGTTAGTCAGTCTAGACACTTCGTAATTCTGCTACAGGATTTAGAATCGTTGACCCTAATTTATATGTGTGGTGTGCGTGCGTGCGTGCGTGCGTGCGTGCGTGCGGCGTGCGTGTGTGTGTGTGTGTGTGTGTGTGTGTGCGTGCGTGTGTGTGTATGTGTGTGCGTGCGTGCGTGCATGTGTGCGTGTGTGTGTGTGCATATGTGTGTGCATATGTGTGTGCATGTTTGTACGTGGGTGCGTGTTTTAGTGCATGTATGGGCTTATATACTGTGTCAGAATACGTCATAAGTATATAAGAACATACCAAGAGCTAAGTGGGCCTTATGCACTGAAACCTTTGCGGGTGGTCAAAGGATTTGAAAAACCAACAATCTCGGAAATGAAGTTTCTGCCGCGGACCGACGGCTGAACACTGCCGGGAACTAACGTTTATCTGCATGGTTACTACAGAAAGTCACTAAGCGACTAACATCATCGCAAAAACACGGTCTTTGCGAGGACCCTACAGCTCTTAAATCGAAATCGGTTTTATGAAGATGTCGTGACGACATTGCTGTAAATACACACAGTTTTACGACGACTCGACGGCAACAGGGTGCACGCGTTGTTTGCCTTCTACGTGCTGCGTGTTTCACACGCATAAACCCAAAGACCCAGTGATTTAGCGCTGCTCTTTATCTGGGCGTGGATTCTCGATTTGG
>JAODUO010000947.1:57500-60000 GCA_025642075.2 Ridgeia piscesae
TGTCTGTCTGTCTGTCTGTCTGTCTGTCTGTCTGTCTGTCTGTCTGTCTGTCTGTCTGTCTTTCGCTTTCTCTTCTCTATGTCTCTATTTTTCTTTCTCTTTCTCTCTCTCTCTCTCTCTCTTTCGCCTTCCCCATCCCATCCCTTCATTTCTGCCCCTCTCTCCCCTCCCTCCTTTTACCACCCCTCTTGCCCCCTCTGTCTCCAAGTCCATCTACATTCAAGTAAACTAAACTCCTCCAACCATTCCGCTTCCCGTATAAATTGTCACGTTTAATTAAACCACATCACGAATCACGATATTACCCCCACTGGCTTGTTTCGTATGTATATCTATCAAGTAGACATGTCGCTGTATACAGTTGAAAGACCAGACGTAGTAATCCACGTTGGTGGCAGACAGTACCACACTTTCGGCGTCGGGTGACCCATTTGTTAGGACATAATTACTGGCAATAGAATCGCGGGAGATCGACATGATGATATCGTGGATTGGGACAGTGAATGGTTGCGTGTTTTTCTATCTGGCTACTTATTTGAAGGCGGGTCACGGGGCACAATGCATGCTCACAAAAACCACATCACAAATGGTGGTGATCATGATTGCAAGTAATATCACCTGCCGTGCACCACTGAAAGAATTAACATCACAATACCCAGTGCCCCTCCTGATGAACCGCCAATAGCAGCACTTCAGAGTCCCCAGTCCTTGGCTGTATTTCCAAGCTCTTTCCAGGTGTCCGCCTGAAGATCCCTACGCCATCTGTCCGTTGGCCGGCTTCTCTTCCGCTTGCCTTTGTGGTTCCACGTCAGTGCTCGTCTGGCGACGCGTGATGCTGGTTTTGATAGCGTGTGGCTAATACATCTCCATCTTCTTCTCGTGATTTCGTCTTCAGCAGGCAGTTGGTGTGTTCTTCATAAGTCAACGTCGCTGATGGCGCCGGACCAGCGGATCTGGAGGATTCTTGAGAGTTCTTCATACACAGTTGTGGTTAAAGGCAGAACTATTAGATAGGAGCTGGGTCACCCTAAACGCGCACAGATCTCGTTCAATCTCGGACGTCTCGTCGTTTAGTACGGTATCTATTTTTAGTTTTTTATACCATCCGTGTGAGGGCGCTGTGTGCTTGAGAGTCCCAGCTCTGTTAAAGGTTTGCGCACTGTAGATGATTGGTGTTAGTATGTGCTCCATACCACATTTTGACTGACACGTTGGAGTTAAAACAATTGAATCTGTTGGATCCTCTGGAAGTGCCGATATTTCTCAGTGGTAGAAATGCCGCTGTAACCTCGCTGTTTCCTGCTTTGACATTTGACATCAGTATCTGTGGCGCCACTGTTACTATGACAGTGACAGGTAAAGAGAAAAGTCAATACAGTGTGCGATATGTCAAAATATTAGCATTTCTGTTACCCACAATATCTGCATTATTTACTGACAGTTCAAACAAACAGAAATGTCACTATGTGCATAATCGTTGCATAATTAGAACCACCATGAGTTTGCTGTCTGAAATGTTTGTTTTTACGCGGTACTGATTGTTGAAAGTCAAATAAATCAACAACATGTGTCAGTTACATTAATCAAGGAGGGCAAGAAAAACGTTTGCCCTTGAACAAAAAGGTAACATAAACCATGGCTTTCCAACATGCAGCGTAACTCATGACATTGTTCTATGCCAATCCGTACGTGTATAGCTACCTGAGATCACAGTACCATCTAACTGTCGATGCAACGATGAGTTCAAGGTAAAAACGATATGACAAAACAATATTCTACAACATGAATGCATTTGATCAAACATAGGTATATCTCTTGAAATGCAAAACTTTGTACTACACAAAGTACCCATATTACGATATGGGTGTGAATCCTGGACACTGATACGGTTCTTACGGAGGAGTGAGTCGTACGAACTGATATGAAATTCAATACAATCTTCATTAGAGAGTCAAATCATGACGACAGATCATTAACACAATTGTAATAGGACGAGCAAGATTTATCGGCTATATAATGAGAACAAGTTAGATGTAATGTTTTAGTAAAGACAGAATCGAGGAAAGGAAACAGACCCAGAGGACATCAGCAAATACAAGTGAGTAGATAGTCTGTCAACATGGCGTGGAAGGAGTTCTACACGAACATATAAACTACAACAGACCGTGTGGTTTGGAGGGTCAAGTTCGCCAACGTCCGAGTTTCACACGACAGAAGACGTTAGAGACCATTTAAATCCAGCACTGATAGCTAAACACCGCGGTGCAAATGGAAAACACATTTCATTTGCGATTACGGAACTTTGGGATACGCGATCTCCCAGGGGTAATATTTGTTTCGGAAACAGCACGTCGCGATGACGTCACAAACAATGGAGTGACGTGGGCTATTCCGGAGCGATGTATCGGTGGCGACGCCCCGCGGCGTGACAGACATAATGACACGCCGTTTATCTATTTCACGACATACGAGACGACTGCGTCAACCGAATATACCGTGT
>JAODUO010000947.1:65000-80000 GCA_025642075.2 Ridgeia piscesae
GGCAGATGGTTATTTTCACTTTCTTTTTCTTACCCTAATCGGTCGAGGGCGGAGAATGGTTGTAACCTCCTACGCGGGTCGTCCATCATCGATGTATCACAGGATAAAGACCCGAGGAAACACCGCAGAGAAGCAGAGATATTCCTGGTCGTGATTCGTGGGTCTTTACAGTGGTATGTCGATGACAGACGGCCCAAGTGTGAGGGTTCTAACCCTGTTCAACCTTTGCCCGATTACTGTAAGAAAAAGAACGCAAAACAACGACAGAGATAGATTGCAAAATACAACGTCCGTGAAATAGAGCGAGTTGAGGGCACGTGGCTGGCAATAGGCCTGCCCGCCTGCCTGCGTTTGCACGCATACTGTGTGGTCTGCGTGCGTATATATGTGTTCGCATGTTGTTGCGTGCATGCACGTGTAAGCAAGCATGCGTGCGCACGTGCGTGCTTAAAGCACAGTATAAGTTGAAGAAACAAAACACCGACTCGTAAATTAATCTACCAACAAAATACATCGCAACGAACAACGGCTGTTAACGTGAGACCACAATAAGGTGTTCGACTGTCATTACCAGAAAGAGTACTTTATAAAAATACCATTATACAGGTTGTCTGTGTTTCTGTGAGGACATATGTAGTATGGAGTGAGTAGAAACTATGTCTTATTGCAACGTGGCATCAGAGCTGTTACATTTGGACAGATGACAGTCGGTGTTTTATGCGTATTGATACTGGTGTTATTTTGATTGGTGATGTCAACCCGACAAATCACTGATTCAAGCAGAAATGACACCATGCCTAGTTTCAGAGTGGTTTATGGGAAAGTGAGGTATTCGAATTTCACGAATTTTCTAGTGCACGTATACTAGTGGAGGTTAAATATGCGGTGACATTTTAGATAACAGACCTATTTGAATGTTATAGGAAATGAAAGCAAAGATATAATGGCCGCCTATGGAAGAGTGAAATGTGGTCTTACACTGTCGTGCACGCATAACGTTGGCATATCGACCATTCGGGGAATGGAAATTGGAACCATTGACTCCGGCAACCACCGTACGGTTGACACTAGATAAGACCCGTGTAGACGCTGCCTGTGAACACGGGGATCCGTGTTGTCGGCATGTAAAACCGATTTGGAATGCGTCTGTCCGTGCGCATTACCCCGACGGATGTTATCTGGGCAACGTGCCGATTACGTTTCACCCGTCGTAAGAGAACGCAAGTTCGCCGGAGCCGAGCCCGATATGTCCTCCCTCTCAGGTCGGTTCTAATCAGTGACCAAGGCTGAGTGTTTGTTTCCTGATGTCGAGGTCTGGGTAGTTGGGCAGCGGCCCGAAGGTACGACGCCGTTTGCTTCAAGCTATGTAACGTGTTAGTTGTGCAATTACACGGCCGAGTCTTGTTTCGTGTTTTTTCCGGGGTAACTGTAAGACAGTTCTACGAAAAAAAGAGACACATATGCAAGCGAACACGGCTAAGTCTAGATGCCAACTGTAGCTGCCGCCTGCGCCAAGGATTGTAGCTTCTGTTACTTATATACATATCAGGTTTTACAGTCGACACCATTTGAGGCTCCACGACCAAAAAAGATGATGTCTAGACGACATCTGGTCTCGAGCTATGACAAAAATATTCAAATTGTCAGTTTGCCTCAAACATGTTTGTTGTTGTTATGTTATTTGCATGTCACCAGCTACGGTGTCGTGAATGTGGATGATTACGGTAGACGTGTAGGGTTCACCATAAAATGGAGGAATGTTGTTTGTGTGCGTAATACGTTTAGTTTATAGAACGAACAGAATCCTAACAACTGTTGTCATGTTCGTTATCATGGGTGAAAAACCAATATCAGACAAATGTTGTGGTTAATGCAAATATGTCAAGACTGTGTATTTGTATGATATTGGCCACAACGTTATTTGTCAAATCGATGAGCATTTATTTCGAAGGTAATTTCTGCTACATGAAACGTATATGCATACACTATGGACCTATATCACGATCTAATAACACGGTTACAATAAATTCAATGAAGACGTGAATGAACACACACACATGGAACGGAATATAAAGTTAGAAGCAGACTGCAATCAATGAAGAGAACAGTTGAGCATATAAAATTAGATTGCGAGGAAGGCTTTTCTTAAACACAACTAGAAGGCTGCATGAACAAAACCGGACGACCCACATTACGCTGATCAATAATATAAATGGAAAGGATAAATACGACCTACAGACACAATGGGAACATGCCAGAAGACGGGGACACGTGCAGACAAGCTGTGGAAGGAATGGAGCAATTGAGATGTGACTGTCAGCCCACGAGGGGTTAATGAAAAGAGGAACAGTTGCAACGTAAAACACATGTACGTGAGAAAATGACATCGCGAAACTTTGGAAATTGCCCTGGCGTCTTGGCACGTAGAAATAGCGTGGCTAATTTGTTGGTTTGGAGTCACTCTAATTAGGTGTCACTTACCGGCTTGTGGGCATCTGTGGACGGGCAGTTTGGTCGAAAAGGTGGCCCGTGCCAAGGCTAATTCGGACAGAAGGGAGCACTGCCCCCGGTCGTTTGTGTTCCCGGTGAAGGGCAGTCCCAATTGGTACCAATTGTCCGAAAGGGAAACGTTTGGTTCTGACCAATTATTTGTTTACTGTTTACTGCCCTTCGTGTCCACGAGTACATCTGGAGTAGGGTGGGAAATATAGCGAAATATGGATGTGACATGTCGAACATTAGAAACGGGGAAATGTACCACGAAAAAAATGTGTTGAGAGGAGAAGAAACGATAAATATTATAAACGGTTTATTAGAAAGTTCTGAAAGACTTAGTATAGTATATAATAGCATAGCATAGCACAACATAGCACAACATAACATAACATAACATAACATAACATAACATAACATAACATAACATAACATAACATAACATAACATAACATAACATAACATAACATAACATAACATAACATAACATAACATAACATAACATAACATAGCATAGCATAGCATAGCATAGCATAGCATAGCATAGCATAGCATAGCACAGCATAGCACAGCACAGCACAGCACAGCACAGCACAGCACAGCACAGCACAGCACAGCACAGCACAGCACAGCACAGCACAGCACAGCATAGCATTGTACTGTAGAATATTTAAAATCATCATTCTGTATATATATATATATATATATATATATATATATATATATATATATATATATATATATATATATAAATCAACCATCACGCACAGTCCTAATGTTATGCATGACATAGATGCAATGGCCGATGTATACTGACTGGTATAAACCCAACTCCAATGACCAACGGCTGCCCGTTCGGTGTATCTGGCTCGATTAGCCCACATCACCTGGACTTACTAACATACACACCCCGATTGATACCAGCTGGGGTGAATGGGAGACTCCCGAGGTTTTACGGCGAAACACCCTCCTGATGCTCGCGGGATTAATCGTCCGAAGCCAGTGGCAAAAAATGGTGTCGTCACGCAAAACTAGAAAGTGTAAAACCAGAAAGACTTTATTAATAACATACTTTGACATTTTGCCGGAAGCTGGAATCAAGAAATACAGCCGGCTTCTGTTGGTGCACCGCGCGTCCTGTTCCTCGGGGCATGTGTCGTCTGCTTTCGGTTGCGACGCCATTTTCAATTTATTTCCGCGCGGCCAGCAGCGCCATTGCAACTAAAGAACGCAGCAGAGAAAAGGTCGCTATATGTTCCGATTGAATTTAGCGTGTATACATTACACGTGTCGCGTTTACACGTCTATCAGTTTAGATTATGGTATGAAGGCATCGCGTGTCTTCAAGCAGATTGTATTTTATTCGTGACCTTTTATGGGTACACGATGACACAGAGTTCGTGACAGCTCTAGAGTGATCTTTGACGGAAAGAATTGTTTAGCTTAGACATACTTATTGCAGCAAGGTGTGTTCCTGACATGTTATAATTATGTTTTGACATCGCTGTGAAAGGGAAATCAAACCACTTGAAGATTCTACTGGAACCAGGTGATAACGACTATGGACAGACCGTCACGACTAAGAATATACTACAGAACACACGTGCACTTTAGTTGAGTGACGTTGACTAGAGGGGTGTCTTCTTGGTAGGATATGTCGTTAACCGCTTTCTTCTGAATGTATACTTAGATTATTTTCTTGAAATTTATAAATATATGCAGAAATTCGTAGTTTGCTGCTGTACGAATTCAGCTTGCTATGCGTTGTGTTTGAAATTAATATATTTGATGTTATGATGTGTGTATGTTGGGGAGCGGGCGAAAGTGTTTGCTTGCGTGCGTGCGTGCGTGCGTGCGTGCGTGCGTGCGTGCGTGCGTGCGTGCGTGCGTGCGTGCGTGCGTGCGTGCGTGCGTGCGTGCGTGCGTGCGTGCGTGCGTGCGTCTCGTGTGCTGCGTCGATGCTTGCATGCGTTGTGTGATATTGCGTAGGTGCTGTGCGGAAAGTGCTGCTGCGTGCGTGCGTGCGTGCGTGCGTGCGTGCGTGCGTGCGTGCGTGCGTGCGTAGATGAGTACCTACATGCCTTCGAGCGAATGTAGGTAATTTCCTTGCAAAACAATATCTAGATGTAAAATATTACGTTCTCGCGAATACAGCAAGTGTTAGTTTTAATTTACACTGAGGCAATCATATCCTAGAGAAATTTACGTAACACGTATATTTATGACGTCATAATGATTTGCTGCAGTTGCGAAGACGACTCAGATCGGTCCGAGTACTTTCTCGCGGTGGTCCCCCGCGTTCAGTTAATGCTAGCTATCCTTACGCACGCGCCCGATGTTTTCTTTACCAATATCCCCTCCCCTTCCCTTCTCCTATTTCCCGGGCTCCATCGGAAGTCAGTGATCACGGACGGCAGGCGTTCTCTGGCCGGGATGATTGATGAGTGACAGTCAACTAATAAGATTACAACGTCTTGCACAAAGTCCGTTAGCGACTCCCCTATCCCGTAACCAGAGGAGAGAGAAGCCATTTTCTACACTGACGCTTTGAAATAGGAAGAGATGTTTGCAATTATTTAGGCGCGCAACGGCAGTGAAAACCGGCATAAAGACACGTCATACCCAGCCACATACCTTTAGCTGTCTGACTAACTGAAATCGGAACCTACACAAATTTTGTTTTCTGTATGTACTGACATTTACCGGATCACCGGTTCACGTCTGGGTTTATGACGTACTAATGTTTGGGCGGAGAGTTAATATTCGTAATGCTGACTGACATCATATGAACATGTCAGTGGTCCTAATACCTCCATCGACGTGTGCTGCCAATCTTGAACAGTTGACAGTGTAAAAGCCGCTAGCCTTATGCAAATATTGAAGAAATAATATTAACATAGCTAATTGTTACTGTTGATAGCTCAAAACGTCCAGAAAAAATTGTCATTCTGTGTCAACATTGTATTCTATGGAGAATATAGTTTTTTTTCTCCAATTCAGTTAAATTAATTCAATTAAGTTTAAATCAATTAAGTTTAATTCAATAACTTTGATTCTATTAAGTTTAATTCAATTAAGTTTAAGTCAATTAAGTTTAATTCAGTCCAATCCAGTCCAGTCCAGTCCAGTCCAGTCCAGTCCAGTCCAGTCCAGTCCAGTCCAGTCCAGTCCAGTCCAGTCCAGTCCAGTCCAGTCCAGTCCAGTCCAGTCCAGTCCAGTCCAGTCCAGTCCAGTCCAGTCCAGTCCAGTCCAGTCCAGTCCAGTCCAGTCCAGTCCAGTCCAGTCCAGTCCAGTCCAGTCCAGTCCAGTCCAGTCCAGTCCAGTCCAGTCCAGTCCAGTCCAGTCCAGTCCAGTCCAGTCCAGTCCAGTCCAGTCCAGTCCAGTCCAGTCCAGTCCAGTCCAGTCCAGTCCAGTCCAGTCCAGTCCAGTCCAGTCCAGTCCAGTCCAGTCCAGTCCAGTCCAGTCCAGTCCAGTCCAGTCCAGTCCAGTCCAGTCCAGTCCAGTCCAGTCCAGTCCAGTCCAGTCCAGTCCAGTCCAGTCCAGTCCAGTCCAGTCCAGTCCAGTCCAGTCCAGTTTAATTCAAAGTGCCTTTGCAGATTCAGATAGACGCACGCTAACATCGCTACCATTGGAGAAACAAACGCGCACCCTTTCCCGCTTAAATAAATTGCAACGGGAACCGCCTGCATTGCTAGGCTTCCCAGTATCCCGATGTATCCCGTTGGCCCGGCAGTTAACTCTCCACGCACGGTCGGTCAAGCGCAGCGGGCGCCGAATTTATGCGTACCGTATGGGCTGAGGCACGGAGCACGGGCCAGTTGCAATATGGCGGCGAGTCGTTAATTCACACGCAGACTCGCGGTGAAGGCAGAGTTCACAGATTGATGGCGGAGACCGCACGCTGAGGTCGTCGCGTCGAACAGCCGAGGTTTATGTAGTGGTTGTCGCAACACTTGTTCAACTCGTTCGTTATGTCCAGCATGGACAAGTGATGTGGGGTAGTTTATTTCACCCATACTTCAGTTGTGCTACATCAGTTTGCTTGTAAACATGTGGATTATACTCATGAGTATTGTAATTATTTCTTATAATGTTTTAATGTTGTCAACACTACTGAACTGAGTTTGTGCTTTGGATTGTTAGTGTCTAACTAAAGTTTATTATTATTATTATTATTATTATTATTATTATTATTATTATTATTATTATTATTATTATTATTATTATTATTATTATTATTAGTATTATTATTAGTATTAGTATTAGTATTAGTATTAGTATTAGTATTAGTATTAGTATTAGTATTAGTATTAGTATTACAGTTTACATACATTTTCAACATAAACATGTAATCCATAGTAATAAACCAACTAATTAAAAAACAAATACAAACGTAAGGACGTCGACATTATTGTCCTTCTGAGATTAGGTGTTATCTAGCCAGGAATGAGGATGACGTTACTTTTTCCTGTAATACAGAATAGTCTACATCTACTGTAGGATACGGCCATGTTTTTAAAATAAGTTGAACTCAGTAACAACTCGGGGCATGGCAATAAAAGGGACGAACAGGAACTAATTTTCCTCTCAATGATCGTTGTGGTATTTTAGACTTATCTCCAGTATCAGGGATCATTTTACATTTGCAATCTATGAACAGAAACAAACTTCAGCTTCTGGGTTCAAATATAAGTGGTCGCACGAACAAGAATAGAACCACAAAGACCGCTTTCCGTCGCATCGACGTCAAATGTAGCATTATTTTCTAACAAGATCGAGCACGCACTTGACTTAGCAAGTTGATAAATGACTCTGACCGACAATGTGGCTCCTTCCAGTCATTAGTACTCAGACACAACGGATCAAAACAGAGCGAATTAAAGAGTCCAGTCGTTAGTCTCGGCCTCTCGTCTGTGACTCGCTAATCCGTCAAGGACGGGCTTAAACTTGTCAGTGTGACCGGAATATAAACAGACTCAGACTGAAAGACAATGCGTGATAATGGTATTTAGACGAGTACTGGAGTACGTGTAGGCTTTGTTGGTCGCCTGGCCCCCTTTCACCCAGTGCCAAAACGCTGACCTCAAAAGAATAGGGATTAACATATTTGCCAAAGAAATAGGTTCCAGATGGCTGTGGCTATGTCGGATCACACAAAGGGGACGCCGACGTGCTAAACTATAATGGTTAACTAAATTATATACACACGCACACGCACGCACGCGCGCACACACACACACACACACACACATATATATATATATATATATATATATATATATACATATACATAATATATATATATATATATGTTATATATATAATATATATATATATATATATATACATATATATATATATATATATATATATATATAACATATCACCACACACAACCACACACACACACACACACACACACATATATATATATATATATATATATGTTGTGATGTGATATATATATATATATTAGTATATATATTTAGTATGTATGTTATTAGTTATTATTATGTGTGTGGTGTGTGTGTGGTGTGTGTGTGCGGCGTTGCTGCTGCTGCTGTGCGTGTGCGTGCGTGGTGCTGGTGGTGTGGTGCGTGGTGTGCGTCTGCTCGTCGTGCGGCGGCTGTGCGTGCGTGCGTGCGTGCGTGCGTGCGTGTCATATGTCTCTTTGTACATAGGTGATTTAAAAAAAACCTGATGTTATGCTCCAATGTCGCAACCAAATACATTAGTGTAAGTTTATATATTGTCATGCTACAGTTAATTTTCTTAGACACGAAATCCCAAATACATTCTAATCTGCCAACGTCATCGAATCACAAAATAGAATTGTTATTCCGATGAGACATTTAAAACCATTATTCGTGTCTACCTGGCGTCAGTGCCAGGAGACGTGAACGGCGCCACAGAAGGAGAAGAACACAACGTCGTATCACACAGTCTGACGTCTCCACGCAGAAACCCACACGGGCGCCCTATCATCTGCTGCCCCAAACACGTGCTTTCGTCATCGGGTAACCAAGTGCCATGCCACGCGCGAACACCTTCCAGGCAGATGCATCGCTACAAGACCGCCTGTTGCAGAATATCACATAGTTTTACCAAAAATACAACATCAGTGACAACGACAAAAGTGGAAACGACAATATATCTCCCACTCGTGGCTGTCCGTGCCGTACACGGAGCTTTGCCGTGTTTTCACAGCGCGTTCAGGCGCAAGACGACGAGTTGATCGGCCGTAGACCGTCTAGCCGTAGCGGGCGCCGGCCGGGGCTATACGTGCTCAGTCAGGCAGCAAGAATCAGCCAGACGACGCGGAAGAAATGGACGGGCGGAGGAAATGTAACGCCACCGGGCTCCGTCGCTTGGTAAACATCAAGCGTCGGTTCAAAGGGGTGGCTTGGGCGGGGATCACCGGGCCATCTGTGGAGATGCAAATGTGTAGGTTTTTTTGGATGATGGGTAAAACGGAGGAGTTGTTTGGCGGCATATGGTTTTGGTTGGGTGTCGTGTTTGGTACCGATGTATCACAGGACGGGAAGTGCGTTTCATGAAGCGACATTTGTACAGTTGTCCTGACCGTGGAGCGTACCGAGTCGTTTGTATAATTTTATCGTATGCAGTGGCGTTGTTTTTATAGGGACGCTTCATTTCAACCGCTTTCCGCAACACATTATTTCTAGGAATAGTGTTCCCTGATATCTATAATAAGGTGCTATATATTTCTACCCACTGTATAACAATTTACTACAGGTTCCACAATTATTATTATCGACAGTAACAATTTGATTCACAAATATCTCATTTCATCATCAGTAATATATTAATAAAATGTCTGTCATATCGAAACGTATATTTCATTTTCAAGCCGGTAACAAAGTTAGCGTTATTTTTTATAAGAACTACAAACAATGTATATTAAAAAGTGTACCTCTGCTCATTCTAAAATGTTACTTTTGTTGTTTTATTTAACAGTGTACATGTCGGTTTTGGAACTTATTTTGAAGTTTGGTTCAGAAACTGTTTTTATTTTCTTGTCTAGTGATTTGTGACAATACGTTTATAGATATTTTATTTTTAATATAATCAGGCAAACCGTAAGTCTTGCTTGCTCGTTGTTGACCTTTGTGTATCTCAGTAATACAGTCTCTGTTGTGTGGTAACGAAGTCAGCCTTATTGTTTATTCAACACAGTCGCTCACTGTGGAAATATTCATCGACAAGTTAATAAATGAGTAACCACGCCAGGCAACAGTGCTGGGATGTATGCTGTACATGGTGTTGCATTCGCCGCCGTCACAACAACTGTGATGTGTCACGCACCATGGCCCGTGTGTTAGTATTGCCACGCGTGTGAACATACTCAGGTGGGCCTGGTACTGAACTGTGTCCTTTGCCACAGAACAGTCGATGTGGTGTGTTGTAATTTATGTTGTATCTGTAAGATTTATATTTTATCGTCGACCAATCATGGTTGATAGACGGTAATTCTGCAAATGCTAAGTGTTTGTGGACATCTTGATTTCTCGATACGAGAACCCCGATATGTTCTTATATGTACATATAACCGAATTCCCGCATTTTTATTAAAACGCAATCCAAAAAATAGAATTTAATTTTAAAAGAGACACTAAAAAACCTCCTTTCTGCCTGGCGTCAATGTCAGGAGAAGTAGAGGAATAGAGGAATAGAGGAATAGAGAAATAGAGGAATAGAGGAATAGAAGAATAGAGGAATAGAAGAATAGAAGAATAGAGGAATAGAGGAATAGAGGAATAGAGGAAAACAGGAATAGAGGAATAGAAGAATAGAGGAATAGAGGAATAGAGGAATAGAGGAATAGAGGAATAGAGGAATAGAGGAATAGAGGAATAGAGGAATAGAGGAATAGAGGAATAGAGGAATAGAGGAATAGAGGAATAGAGGAATAGAGGAATAGAGGAATAGAGGAAGCCTCACAACTCACGAGGAGACAACAATAACGTTGTATCGCACAGCGTAGGATCTTGACATACACACGCACATAAATTATTTTATTTCTCGACCTACATATATATATATATATATATTATATATTGTATATATATATATACACTATATTTTTTTTATAAAACGACAAAATATATATATATATATATATATATATATATATATATATATATTTTCTGAAATTTATATATATATATATATTTCTGAAATTATATATATATATATATTTTGAAATTATATATATATATATTTCTTAAATTATATATTTTTAAATTATATATATATATATATATATAATAATTATGTATTATGTATTTTTATTTTTAATTTATATATATATATATATATATATATATATATATATATTTTATATATATATATATATATTTTATATATATATATATATATATATATATATATATATATATATATATAATTTCTAGGTTGGAAAATTTAAAAAGTCTATCTTTAAAAAAAGAGCGATGCTGCGAACAAAAGAAACACGAGAATACCGAGATGTCGCGAGATCTCGAGAGAATGCGCATGATTAACTATAATACGAGACCCTGCGATCGATTTGGTTGGCCATGTTATATGTCCTATATGGACCACCAACAAAGGGCCAAAAGTTTAGGGGCACATTGAAATACACCCCACATTTTTATTTAAATTTTCCCCTACCCGCCCCCATATATATATATATATATATATATATATATATATATATATATATATATATTTTTTTTTTTAAACGGAAAAAAATATATATATATATATATATATATATTTCTTAAATTATATATATATATATATATATATATATATTTTTAAATTATATATATATATGTTTCTAAATAAAGCTAGTGTCTTAAATTATATATATATATATATATATTTTTCTTAAATTATATATATATATTTTTTTAAATTATATATATATTTCCTTAAAATTATATATATATATATAATTATATATATATATATATATATATATGTATTAGTATTTTTTTTTAAAATTTTATATATATATATATATATATATATATATATATATATATATATATATATATTTTATAATAAATTAAAAGGTTTTTTTTAAAAAAAAGGGGATGCTGCGAACAAAAGAAACACGAGAATATCGAGATGTCGCGAGATCTCGAGAGAATGCGCATGATTAACTATAATACGAGACCCTGCGATCGATTTGGTTGGCCATGTTATATGTCCTATATGGACCACCAACGGAGTGTCTCGTCAGTCAGTCTCTCAACGGAACGGACGGAAGGCGGCGTGACGACAGAGACGGTTCTCGGGCCTGACGGAGGTGTTAATGGAGCAATAGTGTCAGCCTCCAGCTCCGGACTTCTTGTGACACTTATGTAGCCTAGGAGACGGATTTTGTTGCTTTTGCTCAAATTACGAGTGACAAATATAAAAGTATTTAATGCGAATTTTACGAATTATGTAGATAACTATTCATGCTGTAGAAACGTTTACGGTGTTCGCCAGGAAATAATAATGAACAATCACAGATGACGTGAGCGAGACAACGTTTTTCCCCTATATTACGTAATTTACGTTTAACGTCCACATAGGTTGTTTTGTGTAAAATGTGATTGGGAACAACATGCCTTTTGGGAAGAATTATCCCGCTGACGTCACTAGTTGGCACGAAAAGAGTTTAGGAACCAACTGCGAGATCACGGTTACTTTACTATGACACCTATATTGATGAATATGTCGTTTCTGTACAGATTAAGTCGTTAAATTTAAATACAGTTAATGCAGTTTTGTATAGTTGAAGTTGCTTTCTAAAAAAAGTAACTAACCAGGTTATAGGGACTTTATTACAATGAACGATTTGGAGATCACACGATTCTTTCGGGGATTTCTATGTCACAACATACATGCTGCGGTAATAGTTTTCGGAGTTTGTGACAACATACGCTGTATACACATGATAATGACGGAAAGATTTTCCGAGAACAACAAAATCTCGAGTGACAAACGATTCGGAGTTATATTTCGAACTACATTCCATCTTGATTTGACCACGAAAATAACAATACGATTAATGGACCTGTAGAAACGGTCTGGTAGGTAGCAGAAACAGAGAGACAGCAATACAGAGAGGCAGAGAGACATAGCGACAGAGAGACATATAGACTGGCTGGCTGGCTGGCTGCTGCTGCGCTGCGCTGCGGCATCAGGCCAACGGCGGCGGCAGGAGGAGGAGGGAAAAGGACGGAGGAGGGGGAGGAGGCACAGGGGCAGGCAGGCAGGCAGGCAGGCAGGCAGGCAGGCAGGCAGGCAGGCAGGCAGGCAGGCAGGCAGGCAGGCAGACAGGCAGGCAGACAGACAGACAGACAGACAGACAGACAGACAGAAAGAGAAAGAGAGCAATTGTGTGCAAAAGTATGCGTGTAACGTTGATTATCATTGATCACAACATTCTGGTCGCGAATGTGTTTGTTTATGTACCTTCCCACACGCACACAGACCTCATCGGTTTTTTCAGTCGCTAGCCTCTGTCAGCGTCAGAGTGCGAGCAGACAGCAATTTCTCCAGTGTATCGCGAGAAGTTATTGAAAGCACATGGGCTCGCGCAGTCGCCTCGCCAGAGAACTGTTCCTGTGCTTTGTCGTGCCTCGTGTGGGACATGTGATTGATTCACGTCTTTCACCTCACGACAGCCACGCGAACTCTACCCAGAGGTTTAGCGGGTGGCGGGCAGGTCCTCGTGTGCCAGTCGACATGAATCATTGTTCGGTGAATAGACATCCGCCGTCGTTTTGGTTAAGGTTGCAAGGTTAATATCGGTTCGTGTCGGCGCTTGCAAATGCCTCACCTCGCGTCGGAAACACATAGTTTTGTCAGAACCAATAGCGGAGTCAATTTGGCTTGACACTAACCGGTCCTCAGCAACACTGTCGGAGACGTTTATTATGTCACGGCTGACTCGGAGACAAATCACCAAGGACCGTGTCGGCGAGTTTTAAATGTAGTTATAGTGACTGTATTTCTGCGGGGAAAACGTTTCGGGACGGATGCTGATTGCAAGACCTAAACTAATACCCGCCATGGTTTTGCCTATCAGTGTTTCCATGTGTTTACGTTTTGCGTTGTTTCATTAAGGGAAATGTGGTTTGTTGGCGTTTTGTTACTGTACGGACTTTCATTTGTATAAGCACTGTTTATGTGTCAGATAGGGATTGAAATATGTCGAGTCTCTACAATGCAAATGAAGATGTATTAAAACACTGTGCATCTGACTGCATCAACCTATACGACTGGATTACACCAATTTCAAAGAGTAATCTAAATACAGCTTATGATGTGATGCAAATCTGTATTTACGAAGTGATATATTTTTGTTATAGTGTAATAAAAAGGGCTTTTTTAAATGACAAAATACAATTCAACAAAATGCAACCTTCTTATGATGCACGCGCATTTGACACGGCTGATTGTTTGCACTAGACGGAGATTGGTTGTGAAACGATGCCCAGTAATTGACCAACAGTGTTTTTCAATTTAAAATAAATTACCTCGAAAAGAGATCAGTGCTGAACGTGTGCAGAAATACACACCGATAGCGGTGGTCGGTGGGGCGCATACACGGTCAACAATAAACTGTTTGTCACAGTCAACAGACACGACACATCATGTCACGTCACGGTTCACTGATCTGTCGTATGTCCGTGCCGTCTGTCTGCGTGGTGGCGGCGTCCTGTGGAGTCGATGTCGGTGAATATCTTCGCACGTTGCTGGAATACTAAATACCGTCTTCGTGACGTTATGTGTGACTTTCATCAAATTGTCACATTTAGGTCACGAGATAACGCGTTCTCGGCTTGTCTGCCCGTTGAAAAGACCCAATATACAGTCGGCTTGCCGAATCGTCAGCGTGTATATTACATTTAGTATGTTTATTATACATAACAATTGTCTCGAAAAACAACCATACAGCAAACAATTTAAACACATGTAAGCGTACGTGTGTGCATGTGTGCGTGCGTACGTGTTTTCATTTGAATTGTGTACATACATTAAAAAAAGCACATTCACATACGTATGTATGTACATGTACGAAAACATACACACATGCACATGAACGCACGCACACACACCCGCACGCATGCGTTTCCACACACGCATAACAATGATAGACTTACAAGCAAATGCAAAGAGAACCTTCTAAATAACGTACAACGACATCTCTCCGCGGAGGCCGAGACGTGACAGGCTGTCAGTCACGAAGGATACACAGGGACGTGTGACGTCCATTGAGACTGCCCCCCTCTCCGCCATTCAGGGTGCAGTCTGTCACCGGCCTTGACTGTCCGGATTGTGGCAGGAACAACGTCATACACAGCTCCCAGGCGTATGTCGGTGTCCTATTTGTACTGGTGAACTAATCACCATGCAGCTAATCAAAACGCCGTCATTTTACTGTCAAGACGAATGACCGTGACAGCGCTAAGACGAGTCCGCTCGGACATAAGCAACAGGCAT